>KZ807425.1:377450-395199 GCA_000696205.2 Oncopeltus fasciatus
GTCCTGGTAGTATAACTGGAAAGTACACCGGCCCGGATAGCAGGAGATCCAGGTTCGATTCCTGGCTGGGACAGATAGTTTTTTATTTTCTATTCCCTCTCAATAATTGTTTGACAATTTTCTTTACTTCTATTGGTTTTTAATTCTAATTTTTCCTTTATTTCAGATTTCTAGAAGATTCATCAAGTGCAATTAAAGTTCCAAAATTGCAAATGCAGCCATTCCCATACTAAATGACAAAAATAGTATTGAGATAATTTTAGGACTTTTCTTGCATGGTGGTGTCTAACAAATAAGAAAAAATATAGGGTTAACATGTTAGTGAACCAGAATTTGAAAAAGTAGGAGGCCATTTATTTATTGTTATTATTATTAATTATTATGATTTATTCCTATAAATACAAATAAAATTTATTTATTTTATATCTGAATAAATGATCAGTTTAGTATCTGACAAATAATTCTAATTTAATTGAATGTTAAAAGTAAATTTACTTTAATTGGCACCATGGTATTTTTAAGTCCCCACCCACATTTATCAATCAGCAGTTTCTTCTCTCAAAGGGTCTTCCTCACTCTTGTGTCACAATCATACTTGATTGTTCAAGTATGAAGATCAAAATTAAAAAGGGGTAAAAACAGAAAAAGAGACTAATAATAATAATAATAATATAAGAAATGATAAAAAATATGAAAGTGGTCCATTAAGGCAAAGAATACACGCGCAGAAATTTCAAAGAATTCCATTTTGAAGCTGAGACTTCCGAAAGCAGCTAAGCCTAAGTTGAAATAAAAGCTTATAAGTGTGAAGGAGAATTAAATTATATGAAGAGAGGATTGTCTGGAATTGGGTCATGGTAGTTAAACAATTAAAAACTAATTTGTAACCAAAAGGCTTTTTAATTGTTCAACTACCATGACCGAATTCCTGACAATCCTCTCTTCATAGAACCTGATGGTCAACAATTTATTACATATTGAGAATTCAATTATTTCATTACTTAAAAATTAATTTAATTGATTCAATCAATTTTATTCAATAATTTTTTTTTTCTGCTTTTTGAGAAATAACTGAACAAAAGAAATTGGAAGATCATATTAGTAGGCAGACAAAATATGTATGAACTTTGAAATCAACAATGAAGTACTGATTTGAACAAATGCCAGTAAAATTTTCCCCTTTGCCCTCTTAGCACAGTATCAGAGTTTCTATGATGCTTGCAAGATAAGGTATTTGGGTTGTGGTCGGTTGCTTAGCTGGAGCAACACCATAAGTAAGTAAGGCAGCATGTAACATCAAACACCTGTTATCTCTCTGTTCTGCTGTTTCTCTCTATTTCAGAAAGACAAGGGTACTTAGCCAATGGAAGAGACACTTTTTTTTTTTTTTTATTTTATGAAATGTACATTATCAACAATTTTTTAAAATTATAATTACTGAGTGCATAGGCATAATAATATTTTCAGTGAAACGATCTACAGCTTAATTACTTAATTTTTTTTTAATATACTCAACTCAAATTAGCTAACAGCTTCTTGGTTCTATTGTCTGTAAGATAAAAGCATTAAAATTTTAATCTAAAACAAAATAGCTTAAAATATTTACAATATTTAACACACTTTCTCGTACTGAATGAAAAAATGTATCCTTTGTTCACAAGCAATTTAATTAATTTAATAAACAAAAACAATGTTTCTATAAAATAAAGTAATAAAAGTAGTTTAACTATGCTAGATTATATCCTATGAAAATTTAAATACTTTATTCTTTCTTTGCATTCCAAATCTCCTTGACATTGGTGACTAACATGGAAAAACTCTCTATCTCTATCAGCTAGTCTGAACAGTTTTTCTACCTTCCTTATCGCAAGTTCACTCTCTAACATTTTTTAGCTAAGAGGTCAGTTTCCTTCCAATTCCCCTGGGACCCTCAATCATACCCATCATGACCAGTTGAAGGTTACTATAACAGCCTCATCACAACATGTGACTCAAATATGCTATTTTTCTCTGTTTCATTTTTTTGAGCAACTCACTTACTGCATGTAAGAACGGCCTTGTTCGTCTGCATAGCCATCCAAGATTTTTTCTAAGATATTTACATTTGTCTGTAAAGCCATATCTCGAATGCTTCAAAGCGATTATTGGTACATATTTCCAGCATACCTCATCACCATACAAGAGAAGTGACCATATATAGCATTGGACCATGAAAGTTTTTGAAGTTGCATTTTCAAGCTGTCATTACTAAAGAGAATTCACATTATTAAAAATACATTAAATACTTTACAATAAAAAATTGTAAGCAGACAAGCATATTCTAAGTTGTAATAATTATAAGTATATTAAAAACTGTTAGACACATACACATGGACTAGCAAAGATTAAATTAAATCAAAGAAAGTAAGATCGCAATGGTCACATATCTGTTGAGGGTCTTCTTGTCGAGGGTGGATTTTGGAGAGGATGGAGAAGTTAGCAAGAGAGTGGATATTTATTTGGAGGTCCAGTGAATCTAATGCCATGAAACTTAATTCAAAATAGCTGGAACCCTGAGCATAGGCATTTTGCTAAACACTTGTGGCATAAGCTGAATCGGCTAGTCAGAGTATGCAAACATTGGTACAAAAATTGCTTTGTTCACTTACTTTGATTATCACATTAACTTAATCTACCCCTAATTCCACATAAAAAGGATGTAATGGTTCAGGAAAATTTTTTTTTTTTTGGAGGGGTAGGTTCTTTATAGATGAGTTTTTAGACAGGGAGTCAAGGTAGGTTAGTGTTTATAGAGAAGAGAATTTTTGAGCTTAGGGTTTCACAAAAGGGGCTTCATTTAATATGACGCCAATAATCTATGAGTTTTTAGAAAGTGGATTTTGTAGAAACGTTATTTGACAGGAGGTACTTGTCCAAGCTTTTGCTTTTTTTTTTTTTTTTTTAGATAGAGGGTTTTGGTATGCCCATATATAGCGCCTAAAAATTTATTAGATGGATTGGTAGGGGAGTGTGTGTAATGTCTAGGGTTTTAGCAGATTTTTCAAAAGTGTTTTTAAACTATTCACCCTGGTATGTCTTATGAAAAGGTCTTAATTCTTCACGGACCCTACTTAGGAAATATATATACATATTTAAACATAATGTGCTGGCTTATGTGAATACCTATAAGCTATAAAATATGGAAAACAATTCATACTCACAATTATTTGATTTCAGCATCACTTTTCTGGATCTTTAGAATAATTTACATCAAATTTATTCAAAATTTCAAAAGAACTCAATAAGCCAATAGGTTTTTTGAAAGGTCTATCTCGACCACCAAACCTAAGCTGTCCGGACTCCTTTTTTCCATTGAAACCACCACCTATGAAATGATGAATTGGTAAAAAAAAATCTAAATACTCCCAAAATGATTTAATATTTTTATAAAAATAAATATAAGTGGCTATATATAAGCCAAAAATAGACCTGCTATTCTGCAGCTACATACCACCAGGACAACTGCTGATATCACTGATATTGCTGATGTCAGACGTTATTGGAGGTCTTGTTCTATAAGTTAGAGCTAAGTGCAAGAGCTCAGTTGTGTTTTGTTGTAGAATGTTGAATAAAGACAGGATTTACTTTTTCATGTTTTCAAATTTTGTAAAACAAAACCAAGGTAGTCTACTAATTCCAAAGGTACTGGATCTCTCCATTCCTTAGGTGACCAGTGAAAATTAGAAAATTCTTCTAATGCAGTGGAACAGCTACCAACCACTGTTAGAAGCAGATAGCAGGCAGGCAATAAAGTAGCGGAATACTAAGGCTTGTTAACACTATTTCTTTCAATTCAAATGGAGAGTTTTTGACTGTAGGGACTATTAGTAGAGAATTTGTTGGGGTATGGTAAAGGTTGATCCAAAAAAATAAGATTTAAAAAAATTTGTTTTTTATTATCTGCTGTTTCAGCTTACATTGTAAGCCATCTTCAGGGCTATTATGAAGGCGAGAGGGAAACATGCTTCATGACTTTCAGATTATTCATATAAGAAATAATAATAAAAAATTTTAAAACAATATTTTGAGTATCATAGAAATATTATTTAAGAAAGATGTTTATTTGACCCAATGAAGCAGAAGAGTAAATTATGGACTTTGAAAGTTCTGAAGCAAGAGTATATTTTACGATCTTACCAGCAAAGAGGTAATAGAGATATAAAAATCATAATTCAAAATAGAAACAGCATTAATAAAGCGGCTTCTCATGGAAAAAACTAAGACTTGATCTGAAAGTTAATTGGCTCGTGATTCTCAAATGAGTTAGCTGACTAATGTACAGCTCAAATGTCACAGAATGAAGGGTTAATAGTGAGGAGAGTAATTGGGATAGGGAAGAAAGAAGCTGTAAGAAAAAAAAGTAACTATCATATGTAACTACTGTGAAACATACCATGCAGTATCAGACCAAGTAATTGTCTTGCATTTTGGAAAATTAATAGATTTTTCAAATAAAAACAATCCTTCGGTCTAATATGCCTTAAATAAAAGTCCTGATAGAAACAATTCTAAGGATCTTGTTTATAATTTAGAAGAGGATGTCAAATAAGTTCTTTACTGATTAAAAGTTTAAAATGAAATGTTTAAACTATCAATTAGATATAAGGACAACATGATATAATAAGGCTAGGGATTTAGGGATATTTCATCTGCTAAAATTAAGTTACTGAGTCATTGGGTCTCTCTATCAGTGCCATTAAAGGAACCCAGAATTCATTTCAGGTAGCATAGGTGTATTCAGGTTTATAAGGTATTATTAAATACCTAATAAGTATTAGGCGAAATTCTCCACTTCATGTTTAGTTATCTATTAAATGAGAGGTGAAAATGATTATATTTCAAAACAATTATATACACACCTAACCTCCGAGGGATCCAACCAGGCAAAAGTCTTTCACATTCCATGTCCACGAAAATCTCCTTTCCATGGATTATGGTTCTGTTTGCATTTCTATAAGCTCTACCAGCAGCTCGTTCTGTGTCAAATTCAATAAATGCATAACCTTTTGACCTCCCAGTAACAATGTCCTCAATAACTCTGCAGTTAACAATTCTGCCATAGTGACTAAAATGCTGCAAATACATATAGGATAGTATATAATACAACCCACTACATCAGGACTTATTTTGTATAATAATTAAATTTACAGACTAGACAGAATACAAGGAAGACTGGAAAGAACAGAGTATGTCAGTTTTTTTTCTTTCTTCAAATTATTATATACATCTTAAGTAATATTAATATGAGTTTTCCCAAAAAAGAACATCAAATGACTGTTGCATTCTTAAGAACCAATCCCAATCCATTTTAATTTTCCCAAGCCATCTAAAACTTTTTTTCTCCCCCACACATGCACACTCACATGAACACATTCAAAAGCCTATTTAAATATAAATTTGTTTACATACCTGCTTTAGATCAGATTCATTTGTTTTAAAATCAAGTCTAGAAACAAAGATAGTACACTCTGGTTTCCCTTTTGCTTTAGAACTTGGTTTGTAATAAGCATTTTGGGCACGAATTATAGCTTTATCATGAGGTTCCGTATCTGTACCATCAATACTTCCAGCTTTCAGAGGGTCATAAACAACGGAAAGTGGACACCAATACTTTTTAAGTAACTGCAACTGTTCTTCAGTAGGTTCATTATTCTATAAAAAAAATAATTTACAATTAAGAAAATATAACAGTTTACAAAATAAATAAAAAGATAATTTTAAAATCTGAATGGAGGATTATATTATAAAA
The DNA here is from genome assembly GCA_000696205.2 of Oncopeltus fasciatus. Classification (NCBI taxonomy): domain Eukaryota; kingdom Metazoa; phylum Arthropoda; class Insecta; order Hemiptera; family Lygaeidae; genus Oncopeltus; species Oncopeltus fasciatus. The sequence continues at coordinate 383,239 of KZ807425.1, forward strand.
ATAAAATTACACTAATTTAACATTAAATAAATAATATAGCAAATTTATTAATATATACATACCATCTCCACAAAGTATAAAAAAACAGAAGAGAAATTAAAATAGGATATGAATCGCAAGACTTTTCTCAGATCAGAAGAGTTTTCAGCTATGTTTCAAACATCAGGCTTGAGCGTCGAATTACTTCAAAAGTCAAAACACTACTATGACTACTCTCTTACAACGAGGTTATAATGAAAATGTCACTTTTAAAAGTCCTCTCTAGTACAGTATGACGTCTTAGAGTAAACCATAGTGGTTTAAACCTTGGCCAAAACTTATCTATTTCTTGATGTTATTATGACGAGCCAAGTACTTTTATTACTTTAATTTAGTAATCTCTCATTCCCGCCCGCAAATTTTTTTAAGGGGGGACCAGGGGGTTTTCTCTAGGATTTAGCTTTTCATAAATCCGTGTACTATAAAAAACGCAAACTTATATACGTCATAGTGACTTAATTAACCGACTAATTTGGTTTTTATTTTACAATAATAATAGGGCATGCCAAACACTCGAAATTACATTCTTAAATATCTTTATTAATATAAGTTTTTAAAAAATATGTCATTAGTACGTGTTAAAAATCACGTTTTACATCTATTTTCTTCTATAAATTTTTTTAAACGCTAATTATGGCAAAGATATTATGATTTTAAATTTTGGTCTCCCTCTAAAACCCTCTTTTCTGGGACCGATTTTAACTATTAACGAATTTATTTAGCGGTTCTCAAATAGAAAAGTAAACTCTGGATTTGGTTTTATTATTTTAAAATTTCAGACCCTATAACTCGTAAAAAAACACAAATACGTCTTCGAATTTGTTTCATGACGTAAGTTTCTTGGTAAAATAAGAGTCTCTTTGAAAATAACGTGAGGATAGGATTATCCTCATTGATGAATGAGAATTCTTGATCTACAAGATGTGTTTATAGGCCTTGCATGTTTATTATTTAAGGATAATAACAAAGAAAGGAGGTTATATTTTGTTTTATATTAAACTTTTAGCTCACGTATAATTTATTTATAACTCATATTATGTTTGTGTTATCGGAGTTTAAGGATGTTATAAGGACTGACCCGTCACAATTTGGAATTGAATTGAATACCTCAATCAGCCAATTTTTAAATGAAAAATTTGCAAATAAGGTATTTTGTTTGATAATAAATTATTGGTAGAATAGTTATATCAATAGAATAGACTTTTACAAGGATTTAAATTATTTTTTTTAGGTAGTACCTAATGTTGGTCTTTGTGTTGCACTTTTTGATTTATTATCGGTTGATGATTCCTACATATTTCCTGGAGATGGTGCTGCACATACTAAAGTCCAGTTTAGATTTGTAGTGTTTAGACCTTTTACTGAAGAAGTGATAGTTGGAAAAATTAAGAATTGCAGTAAGGAAGGTGTACACAGTAAGTTCTTTGTTTTAATACTTGTTATTTTTGCAATAAAGTAATTACAAAATCTTTGATAAACAAAATCAATTTTAATGTAAAATTTATGGAATGGAGTAACAAGTAATTGTGCAGAAATTTGGCTATTTCCATTCAAAGTACAGATATATTATAACTGATCTGCAGTGTGTCAAACATATATTATATATGCCTTACACATTGAATTATGTGAACTCTTATATTTTAATAAAATATAAAGTGGTTTTACACTGCATTAGTTTTTTTTATGCTAGTTTGTATTGTAATTTTTGTAGTTTGGTATCCCCTGTTGCCTTACACTATCTTAGTATAATTGTACATTCAAAATTATTAGAATGCTGTTGAACACTCAGAAGTGTTATAACTTTTAATTATATAATAAATCACTCAGTATTCAACTAAATTTTATATAAATCCAATTCATCTGAATTTCTCTGTGGGAAAATGAGAAAATACTGACTTCAGTATCATGCTCCGTTTTATTGAAATAGGGGCTTGAATAATTAACCAATGAAACGATTAAATTAAGCTGTGTAGTTAACAAAGTGAAATATATTTTAGAGTGTTAGGATTCTAAAAACTATATTTTGAATTTCTAAGTGGTATTCATGAGCTACTGAATTTAGTTATTGAGGATTTTTTCATTCTAGCTAATATAGTAGATGTTGGTATTTATGTTTCAGTAACCTTAGGATTTTTTGATGATATTTTTGTTCCATCTGCAAACTTGCAACACCCTTCCAGGTTCGATGAAGCTGAGCAAGTTTGGATCTGGGAATATGATAATAATGGTGATAAACATGATTTATTTATGGATCAAGGTAAGATTGATAAATAGGTATTACTAGAAACAATTGAAAATCTATATTCTTATATGCAAAGCATTTTTGATTCCTCCTAATTTTCTATTTAGTTAGATGCAGTTTTCAAGATCAATCAACTTGGTAAAAGTATATTTTATTTTAAGTTTTTCTGTTTGTTATTGAAACTTTCCATTTTTCAAGTAGTTGTATTTGTAAGTAGACAATTACTCGCAGCAATTATATTTTTTCTTCTTTACAAACTATACTTTTACTAAGTTAGTACAAACTAAAATGCACAGTAAGAGAGTCTTTCTTTATCCTGTTATCAAAAATATTTGAGTTAATATATTTTTCCTAGATATTTTTTATCCAAAGTATATTTTAACTCCTCACATGGGTGAATCCCAAAGGTAGCTGAATGCATTTTTTGAAAATTTTAGTGATGTTTTTTTCTAACTTGAGGTTATAGATGCTCATTCATAGAGCGTGTATCTTTCAACGCTCTACTTGCCACGTGTTTCTGTTTTTAATAATGAAATTTGACCTTTAGCTTTTAAATTCAGAATGAAAGTCTGAGGAAGAATTTTTTATTTATTTTTATTTGATTTTTTAGGGGAACCAGTTAAATTTAGAGTGACTGCTGAAACATTCATTGAGAGTTCTCCTGTTCCTTGCCCAGATAATGAAAAGTCTGTTGAAAAACCAAATTTTGAAATACCTTATTCTATAACTGTATGTATTATTGTTGTCATTTACTTAATTAGTTATGTTATTTATTTATTAAAAATATTTTTATTTATGTATAGGCCACCATCAATGAGCCAGGACTTGGACTTCTGACTTGGTGGGAAGGATCATAATATAGTATTGCCTTTGTATATATTCTTATAAATAATTTAAAGTGAATTTTAACAAATTAATTATTTTACAATAATAATAGGGCATGCCAAACACTCGAAATTACATNTTTATTTTTTATTTATTTTTTAATGGTTGTAGGTTCGTTTTTATGCTGAAGAAATTAGTCAGGGTTTTCGCTAGAATCAGAAAAATAAAGTAGTCCAAATTTGTTGGGTAATTATTTTATTATTGCCGACATTTTGACTTTACTTGTAAGTCATCATTAGGGCTGAAATACAATACACACAATACTCTTATAGAATTATAGATTGGAATGAACAGACATAGATAAGGTATGTTATATGACAGAAAAAGATTTACTTAGTTATTTACCCAACAATTTTGGAGTATTTTATTCTTCTGAACCTGGCTGAAACCCTGACTAATTTCTCCAGTTTTCTTTTTTTTAGTTTTTATTAATTTATATAGTGCCTGATTAGTCCAGATTTAATGTGAAGAGGTTGAGTGGGTGGAGAATCAGAAAGTCTAATAAAAACAGTGATGCCAATTGAATAAAAGACTAAACTTTACTGAATTAAATTCAGCATTTGATACACATATTACATCTAAAGGTTCACCAACTGAATTCCATTTACGACACTGTCTTAAAAAATACTAATTCCACTCTAAGGATTAGGAACTTCTTAAACTCCCACCCTTCCTGGTACAAACAATCTTTACATGTAGACATCCTAAAATACTAAATGAACTAAGACAACAATAAGATGTAAAGCTCAATGCTTTTGTCAAAACAGCAACAACCCCAGGTTGACCATTTGAGCGAGCAATTATGTAAAATTTTAAACCACTCAGGGTTAATGAATCCCGCTCATTTGAAATTAGGCACATCCTCAAATTTTAATTCCCAAATTTCAACGAAATCTGTTCCCAGAAATTTTGTTGGGCAATTATTTTACTAAGTTTCTTAGAAACAGAAACTAATGTGATAAAAGTGAATGATAAAATGTGATGTTTTGTTTCAAAAATCCGAATATCAAGCGAAAACAAGGTTTGTTCCACTTATTATATACCCAAATTTTTTTTTGTAACAACTACCTATTCTTATTAAATATAGAATTTAGATTATATTTAGATTCAAAGCACAGAAAGGGAGTTAAGTTAAGGGTGAAAATTTTAAAATTGCCTAAAATTGAAATATTTCCTTTTTTGATTTTATTCATAGTTAACATACTGCAGTTACAGTACAAATATTGTTTTTAAAAAAAATTGAATTATATAGTCCTATATGAAATTTCTTTCATTACCCCATTGTAATGCAAGGGATATCCACATATGTCAAGGATCACATTTTGTTGAGAAATGTGTAATGGGATTTAAATTATTTTCTCCCATAATTTGCTCTTAAGTACAATTTAAATAGTGACATGCTTATGACAAAGGTGTGTCTCTCAAGGGGCTAATTTTGTAGTGAAATGTTTTCTGGATTTAGATTTTAATTTTTTTTATATAAGGATCTTATATAAAATTTAGTTAGTGAAACCATAATTGCACAATAGGTGCTTCTTATATTGAATTTCATTGAGAAATATGTTATGGAATTATTATTTTAAAAATTATAATTACATAAATATAAGTCATATGATAAGTTTAGTTCACGAACCTATTATGGTGCAATGAATGTGTCAAATAGAGAGTTATGATAAGAAATGTTTTGTTAGCTTGGTACTTTTTATGTAGACCTCCTTGTCACAAAAATATTTAATAAGAAGCAAATTTATTTGAAAAATATTTGGCAGGTTTAGTTTTTAATTCTTTTTTGCTTCTCTTACTACAGTGTCTTTTTGAATTTATTTGATGAACCCATTTAGATGCAGTGGGTTTGTCTAACAGTGAATTGCATTGAGAATGTGCTATAGTAAAACAAAAAGAACAAAAAATGAAGAGTTTAATGTGTTTCTCAAAAGTCACCTATTCCTGGTTGATATTTTGATAAACGTTTTAAGCTTTACATGTTTTGTTCTCTCAGTTTTTTTTTTTTTTTTTTTTTTTTTTTTTTTTTTTTTTTTTTTTTTTTTTTTTTGCGGATTTTTAATGTCTAATTAAAAACAAATTTTTTTCGATTTGGATAGGGTGAAAAATTTAAATCCAACTGTATGTTTCATAACTACTCTACTTCTGCACGTATATGGTCCTCTCATTACCTGTTTCCCTAGTATTTTTCTTTGCTCTCTCCTTAAAATTAGTTTGTCCTCCATGCCTTAAAAGGGACATCCATGCCTGAAGTCATAGTAGCTTTCTATAGGTTAAAAACACAGGCTAAGATGGCAATCTTTGTGCCAGTAAAGACCTCTAATATCTGTCTCATGATGCTCAAATCCAGGCTGTCGTATCCACAACCTAACTTGGGGATGGTAAGCTTGATGATGGCCACTTGATGGATTTGAGTACACAGGTAAATGGGGCTCCGCTGTAGGCCTTTGTATGTAGGCTCTTGTCACAAATCCATAGTCAACAGGTGAAAGAGTTGCTATCGATTCCATTCCTTGCTGATGTGTGAAGTCTGCAGACCAATCCTCTATGTCATCAAACTTCTTTCTGATCGTAGCAATTCCTCTGGATGATCCCAAATCCTCTGCTACACATTATGCAATATCATAGTCTTAGTAGTAGAACTTTCCCAACATTTTGTAAAAAGAAGCTTCACATACATGTATGTATGTTAAGTATACATATTTATCATATTTATACATATACATTTATGTATATATTATTTGCATACCAACATTATCGGATCATATTTTTAGCTTCTCCAATGTTGGATCGGTGAAGATTTGTTGAAATTTCCTAAATTTGTATCATGATACTAAGTGAAAAGGCAATGTATTGGTGGTACTCACCTGATGGAATATTTATAAGCCTTAGGGAGGAAAGATGACTGGCCCTTTGACAATTAATATTGACGTTTACCTTTAATTTCTTAATTATTATATTAATTTAATTATTTTATTTGAATTCCTCACAAGTGTAGTTGAATATTCTTATTTGAACTTTCCATTTCAGTTTTAGCCCCCACACTTATAAAAATGTCTGTTATCAATAAACAAATCTATGTTGAGAGTTTTTGCACTAAACTAAATATTCTGCTCCCAAAGAAAAATAAAATTATTGTACAACAAATGAGTGTTATTTAGTTTCAATGTTCAAAACTAAAAGTCACACCTGCTATTTAAAAAAAAATTATTTTGTACTCACACTTGAAATTTGAGGTAATCCCCACTCTTATTAGTCTGATTTTGATCAATAGAGAACTTGAACTTTCATTTTCCATTTAAAAACCATGCATAGAATTTCATTAGGGATAATTGAAAAATTTAGAATGTTGATAGACATAACTGCTCCATCTTCTGAAAGGTTTTGTATATTTTTCATATAATCCTATGATATTCTCTTGGTTGAGAATTCTTAAATGTCTTTGAGGTATTTCTCTACTGGGTCTTGATATCAAAGAAGTTTCTCTTTGCAGCACACATAGCCAAACTACATTAGGTGCTGGGATCAAGTGTGGTCTCTGTTAGAGATCTATTAACTCTCATACTTGATCATTTCTGACATTTTCCCATTAACACACCTCTTCTGAAACTGAAGTTTTGTTGTGTTTTTGTGGTTGGCTTCCTTATTTAGTATTGTCTATCTTTCACTTGCGTATTTAAGGGTCGGGGGATGAAGATATTTGTAGATAGATATGCCTTTAGGCTCCATAGCTAATTTTTGGGTGACTGACTATGCTATTGAATATTTTACTGAAAACTTGACAAGTTTCATAAATTCTATGAGATATTTATAGACGAACTTTACCAGTGGAACTTTTTACAGTTCTTATAAATATTATAAAAGAAAAATATCTTGGAAAAAACTAAGGCCTTGCTTTGCTCTATTAGGGCTTTCTGAATTTTTTTTGGGAATGTGCAATCAAGACAATGTCATCAGAATTCAAAAGGTTTTATTCAAGAATAGTTCTAATATTTCACTTTCCAATGAAAGTCCATGCAGTTAGGTGCTTAACCATTTTATGAATTTCATCCATAAACACAATGATTAGGATTGGGCTTATACTATCTCACTGCATCACATCTTTTTCTATGGTGTATGGTCCTGATTCTCTTCCATGCAACTTTCTGCATAATTCTATATTCTACAGCATTGTATATGGACTTAATGGCTCAGATTTGATCCCCTGAAACATCTTTCCATACATTTTGCCCATTTAGTTAATTTTGCCTTTCTTGTAGATTGGGATGTTTTTATTACACTACAAATCACTAGAATTTTGTTTCTGTATTTATATTTGAGTTTTTTTTTTTTTTGTATTTAGCATTCTGTAGATATGTTCGATAAGTTAAAGTTTGTTCGTATTATCCATAAAGGACAATGAAGAAAAAAGTGAATTTTTCTGACCCTTTAAAAAGGTTGAACAGGATTACCATTATTTTATATACTCCTGACTTTTACCAGCTTGTATAGCATTTTACATTTTCCTACAAAATGTGTTAAATTGCTCATTTTTGTATTTATTTTATGTAATCCTATAGATGTATCAATACTCTGCAATTTACTATTTATTTCTTCAATTTTATTATTTTTCAATTATTTGTAATTCATTGTACTGTTGGTAGGTTTCATTCACATTGTCCTTTTCAACCATTATTTTAATGTATCATCTATAAACACTGTATTAAAAGTAATTAACTCAAATTTTGGTTCAATATGTGATATTTCAAATGTTAATATAAAGGAATCAGGTTCATCAAACTCTCGAAGAATTGCAGAGTAAGAGGAACTCACTCAGAACAATTCAACCAGAAGTGTATTTAGTAAAGAAGATGGATTTTGCTCATCCTAGAGATTTTGCTGCTAGAAGGAGATTAGGAAATAGGACAATTGGCAATTGACAGGCTTACCAGGGAAGAGAATATCAAGGAGTATAGGTCCTAGTGATGTGAATAGATTATGATTGATAATATTCAGTACTATAAGTGCCTTAAATTTTTCTTAAGGATACCCATCAGAAAATGCTGAGAATAACAGTTGAGATGAAAGTGAAAAATGGAAGTATTCCCATGTTAGATGGAGATAACAGGGCTTTTAAAATAACAGTATAAATATGCAACCCGTACAATTCCATAGTGATATCCAGGAAATTGTTTTATTAAGTTAAGAAGATTATTGAGGAATAAGAAATTGAATTTAGATTGAATTGATCTGATAGGCCTTGGTAGACATAAAATAAACTTGTCTGAATGTCTACTGTAGAAATTAGATTCAGTGATAGATCCAGCCGTCAAACAATTTATGTTAGTTTAAAGGACCAAAATTACTTGTTAGTTCAACCCCCACAAAACCTTGATTTAAGTATCATGAAGTTTTTTGCTGAGACTAGTGAATAAGAAGTTTAGAGGAAGTTTGCATAACTCATTCAGGATAAGGATCAATCCATATAAACTCAATTTGACAAATGGAGCTAAATTTCACTAACTACAAGGTTTCCTTTTAGTTAGGAGTATCACATCTGTGTAGAAACTGGATAATGAGGCTCTGAATATTATAAAAGTGATGAATGAGGTCAGAGCCTCATAATGATCTGTGGCCGCCCATCAACCACAACAGGCTTTATTATTGACTGTCCGAAGACTGTTGTAGGACAGAGCTTTGCAGTCTCCTCTTCCTCAAACCATTGTCAACAGGTTGAGCCCTCAAAATTCCTATTTTAGCGAATATGACTATTGAGGATGTTCTCATGTCAGGTTTTTTGAAAATGTTTTTGATATTTTCTCGGATCCTACCAATTAAACACCTAGATTTTTCAATTTCCTTTTAAATGCAAAACGAAAGGCTAAGTTTATTATTAGACAAAATCAAATCAATAGGATTGAAGAATTGCCTGAAATGCTAAGCTCGACCAAAAAACGTATTTCGGTGAAACGAAACTATATTTAGTTCAAACTAATGGAAAACCCAGTACAGATTTGTTTATTGATAAAATATACATTTTACATGGAATAGAATTTGCAAATAAAAATATTAATAAACTATAATGCTCAGTTCCTGTGTGATGGATTTTTATTTAGGTAATAACTGAGGTAAAGTCATAACTTCTTATATGTAAGATTAATAAAATATTTTTATCTTTTATCTGATGGTTATATGAATGTTTTTGAGTGTGTTGACCCAGTATGTGTTACACTCCTTCCTATGAAACTTTCAGATATGCCCCAGAAGGCCTCAGTACCGATCATACTCTCCTCGTCTCATTTCTTAGCTGGCATGTTTACATAGTCATTGACCTGTATACTATTTTGTAACCTTCGATGCTCAGAGAACCAATTTACTGTAATCCGCTTGTTCCTATTAAGAACTTAACTTTATTTTCTCAAGACATTTTCAGTTGACCTAGATGTCACCTGAATGTTGTTGTGATAACAAACATGGTTGTGTTTCCTAAACCCCTAGGGGAAATTCATAACTGCCACGACTAAAACTATCACTAAACTTGTGTAAAGCATGATAATATTATCTTATTTCTAATTGTAATTACTTTAATTTTCTAATTAATTAAGAACGGTTAGTTCAAATAAATGGGTAGAAATGGTTTTAAAATGCTTTCTAATTGTCATTACTAAGAACTGTTAGTTCAAATAAAAGGGGGGAAATGGTTTTAAAATACAAACTGTTAAAGTGAGGATAGTCTTTGTTATCAGAGTTTAAGAAACTTAACACTTTTTTTATTCATTTTTATTATTCATATAATGAAGTTTAATTTAATAGCAAAGTCATAATATGATTTTCTAGTGAAATCTAAAAAGTATGAACACACCTTGTAATAAAAATTTATTCATAACATTCATAAATATAAAATATAAGTGACAAACTTAACTTTCTTTATAAAAATTAGATGTATCTTTAAATAAGTATTTTTAAAGAATTCAGTAATATGTGATATTAAAAAATAATTGTCAGATAAAAAAATTTAAAAGTAATCGTAAGATTTTATTGTGAAGAATAAAAATTTCTATTAAAAAAAATAGGAGAAAAAAATGATACAAGTCTTATTTGGGATGTTATTAAAATGATTACCCAATTTTTTAAAAATAAATATTTTACAAATAAAATTTACATAATTCTTCAGTCATCTTCATCATCATCATCATCATCTGTAGAACAGGATTCATAGGATTGTATGGAAACAGGTGAGTCCACAATGTCAACATAACTTATTTCTCGTGTCTCATTGCTTTCATCATCAGTTTGTAAATTATTTACAGAGGATTTTAATTCATTTTTTGGGAACTGATCAAAAAGCTTGATTATTTCCATTTTTGCTTTCAATTTGAAGTTAGGGTGAATGGATTTCAGTGAAGGTACCAGAGACATCATGAACATGCTATCTTCATCACTGTCTTGAAAAAAACTTCTGTGTTTATCAATGGAAACATTTTTTGACTCAACATCAACGACTTTGACCTCTGGAGGATTAAATCTTACCCTTTTCATTATATGACTGCTTTCTCCAACATTATGACACACTGAAGTTGACTTATCATAATCATTGGTTTTCAAAGTTGGCCCAGATCTTTTGCCAATGGAGCTACTAGATGTGGATTGTAAACCTTCACCACAAGGCTCTTGCCTTTTCAAGCTATCTCCTGTTTTTCCTTTCCATTCATACACTTCAATGCAGTATTGATCTCTGTTTTTTTTTCTTTTTTCAAGAGAAACGACACCTGCAAAATATAACAAAATTAATAAAAATAAATAAATAAAACCTAAAGTAATTAAGTTCGCTCATCCAGTCTCAAAATAGAATTTTTAAGAAATATTTAAACAAAAATATTTTTTAATTAATTAAAATTCAGTTCTTTATACATTTTATGCACCTCTTTGAAAACAGCAATAAATGGTATTATAGTTTTTATTTTATTAAATTAGATGAAATTGAATCATTATTTAATTCATAATAATAATCATTTAAATCATTATTAATTTTAAAAAAAAGAAATAAGTTGGAAAAAAAAAAGGGCGAATACAACTTTTAATGGAAAGAGCGGGGGGAAAAAAATTGGAAAATTCTTTACAATTATTTGATGTACTACATAAATTTAAATAAAAGTACATTTTCATTAATGAAAATTTATTACACTATATGGTTGGAGATTGGTTGGCCGGCAAATATTATACTGGAGAAATTAGTCAGGGTTTCGGCCAGGATCGGTAAATAAAATACTCCGAAGTTATTGGGTAATTATTTTATTATTGCTGATGTTGGGACTTAACTTGTAAGTCATCATCAGGGCAATAGTGATGTCTGGAGATGCAGAGATCCAGTTTAGTTTTATACTCTGAGATTAGATCATAAAACATCTCACGGAGATCTCTCCAGACATTACCAAAGCCCTCAACTTACAAGTTAAGTTGAAATGTCAGCAATAATAAAATAATTACACAATAATTTTGGATTATTCTATTTTTATAACCTGACTAATTTAGCTTATTACACTATAGATGCAAATATGTTTTTTGTGCATAATACTTTTAATTAGAAAAATTGAAATCAGACAGGCAAAGATTCTTATCATTACCCTTTTCATTATATGGTTTCTTATAAGACATTGAAATACTATTGATAAACAATAATTATTTTATCAATAATATATATTAATATCAACAAAGTATTTTATAAATATTGTGGTAAATTAAATATATTTTTATACCACCAAGATTTAGCATTCAGTGTCTATAATTTGTGTGTCTGGCAGGTAGGATTTGTA
>KZ807425.1:402337-437823 GCA_000696205.2 Oncopeltus fasciatus
ACACACACACACACACACACACACACACACACACACACACACACACACACACACACACACACACACACACACGCGCGCGCGCGCGCGCGCGCGCATGTGTATTTTTTGATTATCTGCCAACGTTTCGGCTTACACTGTAAGCTATCTTCAGGGCTATCATGATGGCGAGAGGAGATGTCGTGTCCCAAGGATCCTCACGATTTATGATTTATTAGGTTAATAAAGTTATTAGATTAGTTAAGCTGTTTTTTCCTGTTTTATTGAAGACAAGCATAAATGGGATTTATTAAAGGATTTGAATTTGCAATCCAGGAAGGACAATTAGGGTAAAAAACATTGTCCCATGGGTCACTATGTTGGGAGGGAAGACAAGGCGCTTACTATTCCCTGTTCATTCTTAAATATCTTCCTTTATTTGTGTATTTCATAGGAATGTTATAGAACATTAGTATTTAAAAAATACTTTTTACGTTTACTGTGATAAATAATATTTTGTCTTAATATTAATAATGATGAAAACTGTTCAGTAACAATAGTTTTTCTGGTCAATTTTTATATTCCTTCTGTTAGCCTTATTTCAAACACAAACGAAATCTCTATTTCTTATTGTACAGAAACTCAAATACCGAATTAGATTTCTCTAGTTCAAATTTCTGAAGAACACCTGACGGTGAACGGGTTTTCATGAAGAACGATTCATCCTATGCTTGCCTTAGTATTGATCCTTTTGGCAGCACTGGAGTTAATACCAGTTAAGAAAATATATCGATGTATGGACTTCTTATGAGTGCCCTTAGTTAAAGGTAAATTAACTAATGAGTAATTAATATCCTTTAGATTTTAATTATATTCATTGACAATGAATGATAATTATTATAATAAAAAAAAAATACTACTACTAGTTTAAAATAGTTGTTGGTTTGCCATCGATATATCGCATTTAATTCAGTGTGTTGAGGGGTAGTAGAGAGCGGATGAATCAATATACATTATCTAATATAGGCTTTCTCGAGCTCCACAGACCGATAATAACACCCCCCTGTTAGCGGGAAACGAAACAAAAACAAAATGTTGGCATAATAATAATGTCGACAGAAATGTATGAGCTCTTGCTCTTGCATTGTAAAAAGTCCATCACGCAAGAATTGCATAAATTAATCGATTTCCTCTACATACCTGCTTTCACACTAGGTAGAAATAAATAAATAAAATATCGGCTCGTTTACACTTCAGATACACTATTGAAACAGATGGGTAAATCTGTCAATGAGTGGACGGGCAAGATGGCCGCCGATCTGTCAAGTAGGTGACTCTTTCCAGTGATCACACTTCCGCCGGAAAATATTTTTTTATTGGAGTGCCCGGTAAAAAAAAATATGTTCTTTCTTCTTATTTTTGCGAAGCAAAGAAATAAAAAGATAAAAACTCTTATATGTGTTAAATAAATGCGACAGCCATCTTGCCAGTTTAGAGACGTTTATAGTATCATATAACTCCAGTAAAAAAAAAAAAAAAAAAAGGAAGAAAAATCACTGTTAAATAAATAAAGTGTAAAAGAGTCTGTATAAAAATAATAAAAGAAACTTCACCTAATAAATATATAGTGAAACTGCTGATAATAAGTAAATAAAGCTCTCAGTCCTCACTCACACAAACTCATATAAATTCTGTCAAAGATAAGCTCATTAATTTATGAAGATTTCTCATAATTCATTGATATACCTAAACGTAAATGATGGAATTTTATGTGTATGTAATTTTGAATGGGAAAAAATGCAGTTTCACCAATGCAAGATCGGTGGAGGACTGTTGAAAATTTTTGAAAGTCGCGTCACGAGACCAACGTTCCGAAAAGCTTGATTTCTAACTAGAAATCTGTTAAAACTACAAATCTTCAGAATAAGCATTGGAATGCTTAGATTTGAAGCTTATTTTTCTGATATTTTTAAAAGCTGTACTTCTGGCCCCGATCAGGGAGTGCACCATGACCATGACTTTGCAGAGCCACGGGCGAGTCTGGATCGTCTGATTTTCGGGATCAAGCAATGGAACTGGGGCCAAGCATGGAACAAGCTGGGGATCAAGCATTTGATGGATCCCCTTGTCCAAAAAAAATATTAAATAGCACAGGAAAATAATAGAAGAAAGTCCCTTGTGCAGAGGTCACCTCCGTGTTCTGGGATAAGGTAGAGGCAGGGTTGGAGTCCCGGCCACTCTGAAACTTCCTCAAATCTCCGCCCTCACCAGGTTCGTTGCCATTCGGTGTTATCTATTTAGATGCTCCTGAGGCAGAAAAGTTCGCTGAGCTGGAGAAGATGGAGGGACCCCTACTTGAGGAATAATCGACTTTCCTATTGGGTATGTCAATTGGATATAGGGGCATTGCTAACCCAACAATTAAAACTTTATATATACTCAAATATGAGGCCAATTATATCGCTGGGAATGGATCGCTAGATTTCAAAGCCTACAGAGAAGACCAATAGATTTCAGCACAGTCGATCAGGGAAGAAGAAGCCAGAACAAATTTGAGCCACTCTTAATGTGTGACCCCCCCGCAGATGCCTTTGTTTTGGAATATAAGGAAGAGAACTGAAAATGAGGTCGTTGTTTTGTGAAAGGGGATATTTGGAGAAGTGGAAATAAAAACTTATTTTACAAGTTTTTAATGGTGTGAGTAGGAAAACCATGGTTTAAAAAGGAAAAACATGAAATATAGAAAAACTAAAAAAAGCTGCCCTCACTAAACATGTTTTTCATTAAGAACACACATTGCCCTTTTTTATTGCCCCCTTTTGAGACAGGCCGCTCTCCCTTTGTACCATCCGCCTCTTACCTCCCCCCCATCCTTTCAACACCCACGGTGTCTTTTTTCAAAAATTATATTTTCTACTCAGTCATGGAAATGTGAACTTAGGGGTAGGACGTCCTCTCTCGTCTTCATGATAGGCAGTTGTGGTCAATTACAGATTTAATTTTTTTCAATAATTTTTTTAAAGGTTGTTGTCTGCATTTTTTTTTTTTTTTTTCTTACATATCTTTCTACATTTATACTTTTGATATCACATTACATTATGGCAATTCTATATTATAATATTGTAAGTTATTATTATATTCTCATGACGTTGTATTTCTACAGCCCTGGAGATGGCTTACAATATAGGCCGAAACGTTGGCAGGTAATCTTAAAAAAAATACATTTCTATGTAAAGTTTTTTTTTTTCCGGGTTGGACCGTGTAAAGTTATTGATGGTTGCCAAGCTTTCGCACATCCTGTGATGGCTTCTTCAGGGCTGAATAGAGAATGAGAGCTGTCTTAAAATCCAGGGGTATTTATACCCGGCGCTGTCCAGTCCTTGGGGATATAAATACCCCTGGATTTGAAGACAGCTCTCTTTCTCTATTCAGCCCTGAAGAAGCCATCACAGGATGTGCGAAAGCTCGGCAACCATCAATAACTTTACACGGTCCAACCCGGAAAAAACTTTACATACATCTGATGACTGTGAAGCCTACGTGAACAAAATACATTTCTTTTAAATTTGTATTTTTTTGTATCTACCTTGACCGAATCCCCACTAAAATCATCTAATAATAATATCTATGGTCAAAAAAACTCTCCATAACTGGATTTATTAAAGTAGAAGCTTTGGTTTCTAATTAAATAATTACCATTTTAAGAAAGGAGCAAATATGCAATAGTTTATAGTGGACAGGGAGTTTTTGTCACTCTCGGAATGGAATGAGACGGTGAAGTTGAACACTAAACATCTCTGAAAGCTGTAATTCTAGCTGTCGTTCTAAAACTTAAAAGGGCGAAAAGTCTACCCGAAAATTTTACTCATTGTAATTTTTTCCTTTTTCTGTGTTCGCTACAATCTTTCTTCCATCTGTTCTTATTTGTTATATATNTATATATATGTATATGCATTGCAGCCAAGATTGTTTCATATTGTGTGTGTGTGTGTGTGTGTGTGTCAACGCACAACATTTTTCCCTGATAAAATTCAGAAAATATCTGTCAAATGCAAAACGAAAAGCAAGTTCTTTATTGAGCAAAATCAAACCAATAGGAACAGCCGACATTGTCAAGTGCAGGTAAAACTTTTTTTTTTTTTAATTTATTTATTTACTTTATGTATCAGTCGTAGTTTAGAGCAATGAAACTCAACACGGTTATGTTTATTGATAAAAGACACATTCCTATACTTATACGGCGAAATTGAACAAAAATGTGTGGGGGGTTTTTTGAATCGTATATTTTTAAACTTTAGGGTCTAGAAGACGACTCAAACGAATATGGCCTAGGGACCTCCTGAGAACATAGACTCTATTTCATTTTTGTGTGGTGACACTGGATATTTTCTCTACTCATGTTTAACTTCATTATTCGTTAATTTTCCTTACAATGAAATCAAATTTCATTCACTCAATTTCATTCGTAAACTGCAATAAATAAATATGATTATTTTTAAAAAAATAGCTGCAATTTGTTGTTTTCTTAATAAAATTGGGCACATTACTTTTTAAGGGTTAAGTGAAAGATTATGTTCGTTACAGAGCGAAGTCGAGCTAATAGGAGTAGGGATATTGCAAAATATCAAGCGTGAGTATAATTTTTTTTTTTTTTTTTTTTTTTTTTTTTTTTTTAATATAGCGGGCTTAATATTTAGTTAAACAGCGAAATAAATATAATAAATAATTAATATTATGAGTGGGAGTTTACGTGTATCGTAAATTTTAATCTTATCTTTTATAAACGAAATTTTTTGTTTTCTTAATGAAATTTAGTGTATCGCTTCTAAATGCAAAAATAAACGCGGGGTTATTATTAGGGTTTGAGTACTGTAGAGTTTTATAAGCCAAATGTGTTTATTTACCCAATGAAATTTCGCATACCCTTCTTCAAATTTAAAAAGAAAAGTAGAGTTCGCTATTGTCTAAAATCGGACGAACAGAAGTGGGGATTACCTGTCATGTCAAGTGCGAGTCCAAAAAGTTTATTCGTTACAGCGGATGTAACATTCAATATAGACTAATGAAACCCAACCCAGATTTTTTTAATGATAAAAGATAAATTTTGTAAATATGGAGAATGGAATATTCAAATTAAATTATTCATCATCTCCAAAGAGTGAGGAATTCGCTTAGCTCTAGCGAGACGGACTTTTCCTGATTTTACAGCATATTGATGGATTTACTCTATTATGACAGTAAAGTCTTACCAAAGCAATGGACGCTTAAAATAAAGTTTAAACCTTTAAAGATCGTAGCGTGGCATCGATAAAAACTGACAATAAATACACTTCTACAACCAGCAGATTTTCCATTCAAGTAAACTGTGTTAAGCATTCGTACACCATTCATTTATAATTATGTTATTCATGTATACCAGCTTCGGCTCATAAACCAATCAAAACAGGTCTCCTGATTTTTAAAAGTGTTCGCTCTTGAACTTGGCGTGTCCACCCACCTTGTTATGTTCATTGAACCCAAAGAGGTAGGCAATTTAAATACAATATGTCTATGAGAAATCAACAAGTGATTTAGATAGCCTTATTCAATAGGCTGAAGAGGAAGCCGTATGACAGCACAGTTTCCGTTGTTCTCTCACTCCTCATCAAAAACTTTGACTAACAAGGAACAATAAAAATTAAGGAATCTTTAATTTAGCTATAAATTATATAAAATAAAACTGAACAACTAAAACTCGAACGAATATTTTAATGCCTTAGGTATGTATTGCTTTATTATTTATTCCCACTTTACACAGGAATAAATTGTAGAGTTAAAAGCCTCGCTGATTGAAAACTATATATATATTTATTTATTTATTTATATATCGTATGTGTGCGTGTGTTTAATATAAGATCTTGGAAAATTAAACTAATCATCTACGAATTAAAGTAAATTGCAATAAAAGTTTTTTGGGAAGGTACATTATAAATGGATTGAATTACTCAAGATTCGTAGCTGAGCATTTATATTTGACATTTAAATACAAGGCGAATTCTTCTCAATGAATGGAATCTTCTTTATTTTACCTTACACAGTAAATCTACGTCGGTAAATGCGATACCATCAGCAGATAGTGCTAATTATAGATCTTTCTAAATGATAAAAGAAGAAGTAGATATAATATTTCCTTTGATGTAATATGCTGAGAGTCAAAGTAATAATTTTCACTGCTAAGCGGGTTAATGTTTATAATCGTATTTTGTATTTCAGCTCTTGCCCAGTCTTGATAGTTTTCAAGCATATTTGACATTCGTTTTTGAAACATATTTGAAAAACAATTTTCTAAAATTTTCCTCACTGGATTAAAAAAAAAAAGTATCATAATAAATATGTCAGCTATGTTGAAATAAGGATTACTTTTATATGTCATTTTCAAATTTGGATTTTATATAAAGCATTTCTTCTGTATGCCTTATTTTCGTTAATAATTACACAAGACATCATATTGAAATAATCTAGGTTGAATTTTAATATTTTGGCTCTATAGCACAAAAGCTTATTTTAGCCAATTAAATGTAGGATATGATTCTAACTTCCTTTAGTCTAACTTTGCTCATAAATTGCCCTCCTTTTGAAAATTATATGCTGTTGTGACAATGTTTCGTGGATTATTAAACAAAAATGAGTTGCTTTTCTCCTTGCCATATATTGCGCCCATTAGATTACAAAATAAGTTTTATTTATCGAAATTTATATTTATACTGTTCTTGTTTAATTTTTTTAATTTTTTTTTTAAGGTGAGTTTTTTCTGGAAAATACAATTATTCAATTTAGTCCTTTACTCCACTTTGGAAAAATGTTTATAATTCTTTCCCGACCCTACATACACATATAAATAAATAAATAAATANGTGTGTGTGTGTGTGTGTGTGTGTGTGTATGAAGTGTATCAGCTCTGTTAGTTAGAATAAACTGTTAGTTCATTAATGAAGAAATAGAGAGAGTGGAATGAGGTTTTAAAGATACTCAAAATTGAAAAATACATAGTTGAGAAATAAAATATTAAATTATATCTAAATAAAGGCATTTTAAAGGATGTTTGTAATGTTATACGTTGATTGAGCAGGCTATATTTTCAAAAAGTGAAAACAATTTTCGCATTTAGGTTTATTTTTGCAAACCGCGGGAAAATTCGTGTTTACTGAAGAGGAGTTCTGAGAATGACCAAAAATTGATAGTTTAAAACTTCCTTATAATTGAGGTTATAAGAAAGTTATAGAACATATTAAGGGTAAAATGTATTCAAACATTTATGTTCTATAACAATGTTCCGCAGTTGTGTTTGCAAAACAATGATAACAGGAAACCATAAGCTTCCGAAAACCTAAACCAATAATAATAGGGAACTGTGGGGGAGCAAATTTACCTCGATAGAAGGAGAAGAGAAGGAATTCGAGAGGATTAGACATAACTAATAAGGATAATAATAAAGGACAAAACGCATAAGGATGCGAATCCTCTCTTAGTATAGTACATTTTGAAGGCCGCGCGAGAACCCTATAGATTGGAGAAGACGAGATCCATCCTGAAGACTGCTTAGACGGAGGCCTGTGATTACGACCCAAAACGGGGACACAGGACTCTTGTAGATCTTCATCCGAAGTTACAGGGGATTTAATCAGTCAAGGGATTACTTCATTTTAAGAATAAAATAAATAATAGTTATAATAAAGAAAAGAAAAAAAAAAAGTGAAATTCAACATCAGGAGAAGGAGATTCCAGAACTCACAATTAACTGAACAATATATCTTATTATTATTTAAAAACATGGAGGTAATCTGCACAGGAAATATTTGGTCTACAGTCTGTGCTACAACTCAATTTTTAGCTACTGCATAGACGCACAGGATAGATATTTTAACGAAAGGTCATCGTATATAGTAATCCTGAAAATCCTCGAAATTTCCACTCGAGTCCTTCAAAAACATATTTTAAATTTACACATTTATTATGGCATTTACATACAGGTAAACAGAAACTACAGACTAATTTTCATGAAATGGGTTTTTTTTTAAGCGAATTCTGAAACCCTTTTATTTTTATATAATGAGCCTGCTCTCAATTATAAATTCACAAGATTTTGGAGATTGTTGACATTTACTTCTTCTGTTGATACCGAAAATTTTAGTGACTAAGATTTAGACAAATACTCATAAAGGAACGCTTTACATCAGAACGGAGACAGAGACTTGCTACACATTCAAGCAGATACACACATTCACATAAATACACCCACCCTTACACACATCTCTCTCTCTCTCTCTCTCTCTATATATATATATATATATATATATATATATATATGTACTATTATTCATGTACTTACTATATTTATTTTGGCTTCTTTTACGGTGGACCGTTGATTTGTTGTCAAAAGTAATTTACGTCGCCTTGGATTACTTGATTTAATCTTAAGCGAAAACCCCACGAAAATATACAAGGTATATTAAAAGATCGATTATCGATTATC
Organism: Oncopeltus fasciatus; assembly: GCA_000696205.2. Taxonomy (NCBI): domain Eukaryota; kingdom Metazoa; phylum Arthropoda; class Insecta; order Hemiptera; family Lygaeidae; genus Oncopeltus; species Oncopeltus fasciatus. The sequence continues at coordinate 410,826 of KZ807425.1, forward strand.
GATGCTCCTGATTGTTGGGGACGAGAAAGGTCTTGACCTCTGAAACTGAGACAATGCTGGTGGTGGGACAGTTGGGAGGTAGAAAAGTGGGGGCATTGCTTTCCTACCGTACCTGGTCAGTCAACCTCCTGTCTCCACTTACCTCGGTAAGTCCCCAATACTAGACTAACATTATAAGGAGAACGCTATTTATTCCTGCAGGACCTGCCAGTCAAAGGTAATATAAAAAATAATGATAAAAAAACAACAACAAAAAAAGCTTGTTATTAGATGATTTTAGTTGGGGTTCGGTCAAGGTAGATCCAAAAAACAGAAATTTAAAAAATGTATTTTTTTTTATTAAATGATTATCTGCCGATATTTCGGCTAACATTGTAAGCCATCTTCAGGGCTATTATGAAGACGAGAGAGGACGTCCATGACTGAATTGAAATGTGAACTTAGGGACAGGACGTCCTCTCTCGTCTTCATGATAGGCAGGTGTGCCCTGAAGATGGCGTACAATATAAGCCGAAACGTCGGCAGATAATCATTAAATAAAAAAAAATACATTTTTTAAATTTGTGTTTTTTGGATCTACCTTGACCGAACCCAAGCTAAAATCATCTAATAATAATATCTACGATCAAAAAAACTCTCCTTTAAAAAAAAAAAAAAAACTTGCTCACTTGTCGCTAATGGGGGAAATATTTATTTCGAGCTATCAAAATATATCAAATATATTGATTGAAGGATCGACCGTTTGTGATAACATTTTTGCAGAGAATAACATTTTTTATTCCCGTGGGGAAATAAACACATTTACAATTATAAACAAATATTATCGTGTCGAAACTTATGAAAATTTTAATGAATTCTTTGTACATACTATTGGGTCCGCAATCATTCAAATAATGAAGCCAAGTTCGTCTTTTAATTTTCTTTTTACAAACCGGTAGATAACTTCGTTAATGGCGAAATTCGGGCAAGGGGGGTTTCAGAGGGTGACCAAAATTTAAAATTTAAATATCTCTGTAAAGACTGATTACATTAGCATTCAAAAAAAAAAAAGTGTATATAACAAAATAGGTGCAAAACATACATTTATATTCCCTCTTATTAAAAAAAAAAAAGTAATTAAGAAAGATAATTAAGACTGTGATATCGACTATTGGGCGTTCCTCTTAAAAATATAAAAACATATTTTTTTTTCATTTAAGATTTTCATCGCAAACCCTTGATAAAATTAATTTTCGGTTGAAATCAGGTGAGAAAAATAGGAGGGGTTTAAAGTAATACCAAAATTTATAATCGTAATATCTTTGTTATCTTTTGAGTTAAGAAAAAGTTTATAAAATATAATAAATGTAAATGGTATTTTCTTACATATATATTCTGTAAATTAAAAAAAAAAAAAACGTTTGCTTCCCTCACTCTAGGCCGTCCCGGCCAGTCTGGAGCAAAGTTCAGTGGTCATACTTTTTATGCTCATTGCTTTCTAAACTAAATCTACCTATTTACTCTTATTTATATCGATCAATAATGAAACATCAGAAAATTGCATAGATTACGCTACCCCTAAAAGACGGACTTTAAATTTTATGTACCGCAATTGATCACATTGTACTTATTTTCCGCTTTTTCTGCTCCCCTATAAAACCTCGTTATTTCATTGAAGTCTTGAAAATTCCAAAATGTAATTTATGTATGTTACTTTAGTGAATTTCTTGAAGTAAATATAATAATAACAAGAGTTCAAAACCACAGTTCCGATGACACGATTTTCATTAAGTGTATTTAAATATTTACCAACCTACTCACAAAAGGTAAAAAATTAGTCATCAATGTAAGAGTCATACATATGTATATAAACAGTAACCCATGTGAGGGTGTACATTCATTCATGGTGGATAATAGTTTATGCGTCCTTTTCTACTCTTTTTGTATAATATACAGTCTATTTAGAATAATAAATGAGTTATAATAAATGAATGAGTTCGTTCGTTAATGTTTGATTTCTGGTCATCAGAAGAAAAATTAATGAGAGCATAAGTTAATATTTCTGTTAGTACTAATAAAATTCTTTCCTTATTCTATGCTACAGTAGTCACAAGTTTATTCAAAACACCACAAACCTGAAGCACAACATTAAATAATTACTCTAATTTGTGCTACATGAGCCAGAAAAATTTGTGGATTTAAAACAGTGGTTTTCTTATCGAACACAATAAGACAAGAAACATTTTAGTGTTTCAGCATTCAGAATTATTACAATAACACGACACATCTCGGTACAAAAATATTAAATATATCATTCAATTAAAATTACAGAGAAAACGGAAAACATCTAGAGCGTATTTTATACAAATTTATACGAAACTTGTACGATTTTAATTTAAATATTCAATTAATAATAAGTCGTTTGTCATTTTTGAGGGACGAAATTTTATTTGAGGAAACCCTCAGTATTATTAAAATGTTTATGACAAATATTATTCTAAGGATATCTCTCTTTCCTGTTCTCATATCGGCCTTGTAAAAGGTTACATTAGATGTTTTTGTGTTGGGGTACGGTCATGGTTGATCAAAAAAAAAAATGCATATTTTTAAAATTATCTGCCAACGTTTTAGCTTGCATTGTAAGCCATCTTCAGGGCAATCACGAAGGCGTGAGGGGACGTCGTGTCTCTAACGTCACATTTTTACAAAAAAGGTGACAGTTAAATCCTTACTTCAGTTGTATCTCAATTTGCGTTTTAACGATCATAGTCTTTTTATATTTATTTATCTAACACTCATATTTATTTAACTTTTTTAGTGACTTGATTTTAAGGACTATTATTTTTATATTAACTAAGTTTCATCGAAGAAAATGTTAATAAAAAAAATCAAATCAATAACATAAATAGCTTTTTTCGCAATTCGCTTAATATTGATAAAACTCTTCCGCCTGCATGAAAAATATGTCTAATGAAGGTTTTAATATATTAAGCCGCTGTTTCTAATATTTAGCTTGCATTAAATGATATTTAGTATTTTAATAATAAATATGTTATGAAGTGTTGCTATGTAGATATGGCAAATAATTTGAATATTTTGTGAACAGAAAAAAAAAAAACTTATTCGAACATGAAATTATAGGTATATTCAAACTAATTTATCCAATATTACTTTTTAATAAACTCGTTCTACTTTAAAAAAAAAAAAAAAATGTCAATTTTTAATTGTGAAAAAATTATTATCATCTTCAAAGCGTTTTGAAAATTTTGGGCTCTCCTCTGGCCAAATTTCGCTTTATCTAAAATATGTATTTAATTATATAAGGGGGCACGGTGGTTCAATGCTTACAGTGCACAGTTGATTTTTTTTATTTCTGTGCTGCCGTTTGTAATGACTACGAGGATTCCTGGTGTGATTCAGGGAACACGCATTCGTTGGATGGGAAAAATATGGCGGCCAGAACGGTGTGCTGACTATACGCCTTCTCTGGTGTGCCATGGGTCGAGTATAAATAAATCTTTTACATTTATTTCCCCTCTGGGCCTTTATAGTCTATTGCGGAACAGATCGTTTATTTAAATTAGATGTTTTTTGTTGGGGTTCGGTCAAAATAGATCCAAAAAAATACAAATTTAAAAAATGTAATTTTTTATCCGAACCCTAACAAAAAACATATAATAGTAATGTCTACGATTAAAAAAAAAATCACCATTGTTTATTTAATTATATATTTTAAATAATCCTACTAACAGATTTGCCTAATAATAGGCAAATGATGATAATTAATATAATTTAAGTTTCATTGTATTAAATAAAGCATTATGATTACTGGCACTAAAACTTATTTTAAATTCACCCCATGATGTGGGTGAGCTCTCTTTCTACAAGTTTGATTTTACCAATTTTTAATATCATATACTAAGTAACATGTAGGCAAAATTCATGGTGAAAAATGTGATCTTACAAATACGGACCCCTAGTAGAGTCTCAGCTCACATATATACACACTAACACTCCATTAAATCACATAATATGCGACAAAATTTTGGTTGTCTAAAAAGTAGAATAGTAGAAAATTCAATCTAATCTAATCTACAATATAAAGAAAAGATAAATATGTAAAACTAAAAAAAAAAGAGATTTTGAAAACATATTCAAAAGTTTTTGGGGAAAACTCAGGACAACAAAAAGCAGCTAAATTAGAATTATTTCTGAAATCATTAAGAAAAAGAAGTCAAACTCATAACTGTGCTTGTTTGATTGAATATTTAGGGTCACCCATTAGGAAACCCGTCTTAAGTCGGAAGATTTTCACTAAAAAAATGTAATTGACTTACATAAAAATTTAGAGATTCTAGAGTTGATTAACTTGAAGGAATGAAATGAACTTATATAGCCAACTATTTTTGACGTTTCGGTTTTTTCATTGTATAACATTCAAAACAGTAAAAACAGCAGCTCAGTAGGCTCATGTCACACAGCTAACATTTATATAAATATTTTCAACTGAATAATAATTCAGTAGCATAAAAAGGATTTGATATCCATATTTATTTACACTCTAGATTTGCTTTATAAATATACATTTAAAATATTGAGTTGGCCTGGGGGTAGATATTTAAAAGAAATATTTAAATCGTTTTCCCCAAAGAAGGTACAAATTGTGCAATAGAAAAGTATAATAGAAGAAAAAGTTTATTTCAAATGTTTAGTACTGAAGAATGTTATGAAAGGGAATTAAATAAATTAACTATAGGAATATATTTTAAAAAATGACCGTTTTATCAAATTCAAGAATTCAAAGGACTGTAATTGTTTTAATCATTGATTAAAATACTTACCAACATTTAATAATCCCTTTAAAACATTTTCTGAGCTTGTCAAATCCCATTCGGCTACCTCAAAAAAGCCAGAGTTTAGCAATTTAATATGAAAAGGAAAATACTCTTGAGCACTTCTCTGCGCAGCGTTTGTTTGCAAAATTTAACAGTGGGGTTACGATGTTGATAGGGAAGAAGGGCTCCGAGCGTCCATTGAAGGATATTGATGAGGTTCTGCAGGAAGCTGTTGAGTCAAATCCATCCTCAAGTGCTCGCGAACTTGCCAGGTATTGTGATACAGATTGTTAAGTATTTAACATATCTCAACAGTGTTAACACTCAACAGTGTTAGCACTCAGCAGTGTTAATAAATGCAAAATAGTCTTTAAAATATGCATTATTTATTATTCACTGACACATCGGTTTCCTTTGTAAACCAAGTTCAGGGACATAATGAAGAAGAGAATGAGGTGTTCATTAAGTACGAGAAATGTTTAGTAACATTTTGATGTAAACCCAACGACCCAACTACCTCTTCAGTTGTCATTTCCTAATGGATAAGTGAATTAAGTGTACTTTGTTGTTAGTGCAAGGCCACTGAGATAAATTTAAAATTGTGCCCCCTTGGAATAAATTTAAAATTATGCTGCATGGAAAGAAAGTTAATTTTTGTGATGCAACCTATTAGAGTTAATTGGAATTGATCCGAATAACATTGAACTACTAGTGAACTCGAGATTAAAATGATTGTTTCTTTTTTGTATTCAAAACTTCTAGACTAAGTGGGTAATAAAATGTTGACAAAATTGCTATGAATAGTCAATGGAGTTTCTTAGCTTCAAGTAATTCAAATTTAAAGTAATTTTGAAGGAAATGAAAAACAAAAATTATGCAATTAAATTAGTTCTTCACTTTAGTTTTTTGTTCAGAGAAATATAAGAATTTTTTCTCTATTGTGCTTCGGCATAAACAATAACTCAGGATAATTGTATGTCGTAAAACTTTAAGAAAAGCATTCGTGCATTACGTTTTTACGTAATTACGTTGCGTAGGAAACCATTTTTTTCTACTTACTTTTAAGCATATAAAATTTTAGATCAGTTTTCGAAAGGCTAATCACTGCTAGGAAACAGACAGGCTTTTGTAATTCCAAAAATGTAACAATTACAGTTGTAAATGTGATAAGTGTTTAAAAAAAAATATTGTGAATTCCAAAGAAATATGGATTAGTTTTTCTCACGAAATAATTTCTGAAATTGTTCTGATATCCTAACACAAAATTAAATCAACAAAGAAAAATATTCTACAGACAATTCCACAAAGAATAAATTAATTTTAATGTTTATTTTTCAATAGTATTATTCATTATAAAATCGTTAGAAAAACGTGAATTGGACAATCATATATTTGGAGTAGAAGTGGTGGAGATACGACTAAAACTAGGAGAATAACTAATGTATTTTTTAATGCGTTTATCAAGGAGAGAAAAGTGTGGGGTATTTTTTATGGATGGATAATTTTCAGGTCAATTAAAAGCTAATTTTCTATTAGGAAAATAAACTAATGAAAATGTATACACACTCACTCATTGTGTGTCTGTTTATTGCCTTTCTAACGTCCACAGTTTCAATTTTTCGTAAACTAACTTGGCTTGTGATGATTAATAAAAAAATAGAAATTTCGAAATACGTTAATCAGTAAATTTAAACTATAGTAGTAAAGGTTTATCTGGAAAGAAATTTCGTTGGCACGATCATAACACTTTTTTTTTCTTTTTTTTTTTTTTTCCAGCGAAACTAAGCAATGGAATAGAACGCATGAAATATTGAACTAGTAAAATATAACCTACAGAACCGTGGCTGAGTTAACATGTAGCAAAAATAGTGTTTTCGATGGCGCTAAAGTAATATTTTTTAGGGCAATAAAGCTTAATACACCGAAATGGAATTAGTAAAAGTGAACTTTATTTGAAATTTTGAAATAACGCTCTGGGTGTCCCATTTTATATTTTTCAACCAAAATTTTCCTACGGCAAAAATGTGTATGCAAAATCAAAAGAAGAAATCACACACACACACACACACACACACACACACACACACACACACACACACACACACACACACACACACACACACACACACACACACACACACACACACACACACACACACACACACACACACACACACACACACACACACACACACACACACACACACACACACACACACACACACACACACACACACACACACACACACACACACACACACACACACACACACACACACACACACACACACACACACACACACACACACACACACACACACACACACACACACACACACACACACACACACACACACACACACACACACACACACACACACACACACACACACACACACACACACACACACACACACACACACACACACACACACACACACACACACACACACACACACACACACACACACACACACACACACACACACACACACACACACACACACACACACACACACACACACACACACACACACACACACACACACACACACACACACACACACACACACACACACACACACACACACACACACACACACACACACACACACACACACACACACACACACACACNATATGTAATTAAAGTCTGGTTAGTATTGAATCCTTAACATTTAATCCTTAGTAGCAGAGGTGGAATTAAGGATTGAAATTAAATATATGCCTGATAGCCAATTTTGTTAGAATTAAAAAAAATTAACTGAACAAAACTTTATTTTACAAATTTTAATTTCAGGATGAATTTAGTCTAAATATTGAATTTTTTATTACTATTTTCTTTGAATGTAATTGGTCTTTTCTTTAGATTTTATTTTGTTGAAATATGTTTATTGATCTAGTTGAGCTTTCCATATCTTTACAAAAAATATAATATCCAGTAAATTTATTTGAATTTTGTTGTCAGTTTTCTTAAGTGTATGTATAGAATAGTGATGTCTGGAAATCAAATTATTTGTGTAATTAGTAATTTTAATTAGTTAAACATGGTCGAGCGGAAGAGTGCCTTCTTTAGGCTAAACCCTGCCAGGTTCAAAATGAATATTTGGAAATGAAATTTTGAAGTCACACCATGGTGCTATTATGAATAGATTAATATACTTATTAAAATAATCTAAAAAGAAATGAGACTATAAAAAATTTAAAATAAATTGTTGGTAGAAATGTCAGGTCGGTAACCTTTGTAGGAGTTGTGATGCTATTATGCTTATTTATATAAAATCATAAATCATTAGTTGGGTTTCTTTTATAGCTGTTAATAAACCTAGGTTTCGCAGATTGCTAAAAAATCTTTAGAATCCTACTAAAGATGAAGAAGAAAATCTCAATCCAATGATCAAAAATTTGTTTTGTTTAAAATGCAAAAACCCGTTCGGGGAATGAAAATCCATATAATACTATAGATATGCAAAATTTTCTTACCGATTTAGAGAAAATAAATATATCTAAATACATTGTTTGAATCCATGTTTCATTTTAAGAAAAGGCAACTCAAAAACCTTCCTAGGATATTTAAAATATAAGCTGCAGAATTTGAAGAGCAATTTCAATTTCGACTTCGAGCAAAGATAAAGACAGGGAGCAGTCACCTTTCTTTTCCGGTAGCAAAATTTCCTGGTTCAGTGACCAGTGTCAACAGTGACTTTTCACTGTTATTAGATTACTTTTAATTTGGGGGTATTGTCGCTGCTATGCTAAGATATTCAAATATTTAGGCAATTCCCATGGTATTTGTGATCTAATTCATTTGAGACATCAAATAGGTTGTTCAAAATAACCTTGAATAAATTAAAAGAAAAATTTTTCAATAGAAAATTTAGTGAGCAGTTATTTGATTTTATTTTCTTTATTGCTCTATCATATAGTCTTATATCTTATACTAAATCTTATACTAAGATGATTTTAGTTGGGGTTCGGTCGAGGTAGATCCAAAAAAAAAAAAAAAACACAAATTAAAAAAAATGTATTTTTTAATGAAGGATTATCTGCCAACGTTTCGGCTTACATTGTAAGCCATCTTCAGGGCTATCATGAAGATGAGAGAGGACGTCCTGTCCCTAAGTTCACATTTCCATGACTGATAGCCCTGAAGATGGCTTACAATGTAAGCCGAAACGTTGGCAGATAATCCTTCATTAAAAAAATAAATTTTTTTAATTTGTGTTTTTTTTTTTTGATCTACCTCGACCGAATCTCAACTAAAATCATCTTAGAATAATATCTACGGTCAACAAACTCTCATTTTAAATCTTATACTATTCCCTATCTCTTTTTATAAAGTAAATCTATTTTTTAATAAAATCAAAATAACAACAACTCATTAAAAAATAAAGTTGTATCCATTCTTTTATTTGCGCTGGTAGCGAAGTTGATGACAAGTAGGGTTATCTGGCGCCAATGACCTCAGCGTCCAATGACCCGACGCGCGGGAAGAAAAAAAATTATGCTTATCAAATAATATCCAATTTACATACTTATTTCTCTAATTGATGAGCGTTTTCAGAATCAGTGACTCCATCCTCATATATAAAAGTACTAAGTAATTCTTGTTTTACAACGGCTTAAATTACTTCAGTTAAGGATCTACTTCTCATTAGATAACCAATTTATTCCCAACGGAATTTAATAATAAATTTTAAGTTTAATTTCAATAAATAACTTGACTTCATAAGAAAAATACTTCTTCCTTATTTTAACGTGTGTTTCAACATTGTCTAACATTTTTAGAATTATTATAAATAAAATTGTAGGTGGGTGTTGGTAAACAGACAGATAGTATCTCAAGCAAACAGCAATTCATTTATTATTTATATAAATTAATGCAAGGGAATAGAATAAAAAATCTATCTGTCCCAGCCAGGGCTCGAACCTGGATCTCCTGCTAACAGGGGAAGCGCGTTATCCTATTACGCTACAGGGATAGCTAGATAACTTATTAAATTCCCAACAATGGCTCTCCCTGTACCGTAATAGGATAACGCGCTTGCCCGGATAGCAGGAGATCCTTTTTCGAGTCCTGGCTGAGACAGTTATATTTTTTATTCAATTCCCTTGCATTTTTTAAAAACTTTTATATAACCTTTATTTACATATTACATTCTGTTAAAAACTTCCCCTTGCATTAATTGATTTAAATTTACATGGGATTTAAAACCACAAATAAAATTAATATTTACTCATTATTATTATTATACTTATTTTTTAGAAGCATTAGTTTTCTATCTAATTTTGCCTACATCAATCATGAATTCGCAATATTATTTCTTAATAAAATTATATTTTTCACTTGTCAAATTCATAATTTTCCTATGTTATTTTTTAGGCACATAATGGAGGAAATGCATGAAGTAGTGATATCAGGAATGAGCGGGAAATTCCCCGGGTGTGATAGCGTAGAGGAACTTTACGAGATGCTGAAAAACAAAGTTAATCTTGTTTCTGATGAGGGAAGATGGCAAGCTGGTAAGACTCGTCATATATATACTCATTTACTTGCAAGAATATTATCTCTTTGGAATTTTTGCTAGTAAATTTACAAAACATTCTTAAATAAAAACGCCATTTTTATATCCGCAATATTTTCCTTCCTTTTTAACTGATATTTTTATACATTCGAAAATTTTAAACTAAATTGAAATTTTGTAACAATAAGAAATATCAGTTACCTGCAAAAAAACAAACAAAAAAAAAGTAATTCTGAAAATCTAATTCAATTTCTGGTTTAGTAATAGGGCCAAAGTAATTTCTCGATTCTTAATAGGTTAAATTTAACACATTTTTGGATTTATGCTAAGTTTTATGATTTTCAGCTGCTAAAATCAGTTCATAAACTAGCTTATAAAGAATTCATGTTTTTATCCAGTACTTCTTACTATTTTTTAAAACGATATTATTATATATTTTTTCTTTTTCACAGGTGAACTGAATGTTCCTCACCAGGTTGGAAAAGTCAGCGATCCTTACGCATTCGATTTGACATACTTTGGCATTCATCGGAAACTTGGTTGTTACATGGATCCCAACGTAAAATTAATATTAGAAAATTCGATTGCTGCAATCCACGATGCAGGTTAAGATTTATTAGCATTACCTAAAATATAAAATAATAAGAAATGATTTAAATTTATTGTGATTTAGTTATTAATATTATTTTATTCATTTATTTTGGTTTCCAGGGATGAGCTTACACGATGTTATTGGGAAAGAGATTGCCACTATTGTAGGAAGTTCGCTTCTTGAAACTGAATATGAAGTAATAATAACTAACCATCGTATGGACCAAACAATTTTATCCCACAGTTCGTGCATGCAGGCCAACAGACTTGCTTATTATTTGGACTTAAAAGGTATTTGAAATAATTTCATTCCTTGAATCGAAAACATTTTAAGTTATTAAAGTATAATTTAAAAAAGGTTTTGTTTTCCGAAAACTGAGATATCCAAAGATGAGTTCCGCGGGAAAGGTGTAAAAAAGAAAACGCTGTGTGTGTGTGAGTTTGTGTGTGCCAAGCTATACAATTTTTAATAAATTTTTCATCTGATTCTCTTACTGTTAATTAGTACCTTAACTTATCTTCTCCAAACAGTAATGATTAAACCGATAATAAAAATATTTTGAATAATCAATGTTATGTACATATTTTTAAGCTTATTTCATAAATGTAATATATATAATTTATTTTTTTAAATATTAGGCCCAAGTTATATGTGTGAATCCGGATGGAACGGAGCCATGAGTGGCCTTCGGCATGCAAGATCTCTAATAGCCAGGGGCATCATAGAAGCCGCCATTGTCTCAGCTTCCAGTCTTCTGTTTCTGCCGCAGGTCTCGTACCATTATGATCGGCTTGGCAGACTCAACAGAGATGGAAAAACAAGATGTTTTTCAAACGACGGTACGCACTTTGTCACTGTCATATAGCAGAAACACTTTCTCCTTAAACAAATTGTTTATATATTGGTATTTTTATTTATATTTATACAGATATATTAAATAAATGTAAATATAATTTCAGCGGACGGTTACAGTCGTTCAGAAGCGAGCGTAGTATTTTTTCTACAGCGTAAGCAAGACGCCCTGCGCAATTATGGTACACTTATTGGAGTTGATGTATCGCAGAATGGTTCCAAGGAAGCGTCTATTTCTGATTGTTCCGTTTTCGGACCAAGTGTGGTAAAGCGAATTTACGAAGAAAAAGAAATAGACCCTGATTCAGTTGCGTATATTGAAGCAGCAGGTTGTGCATCAAAGGTATAAACAGTTGATTTTACAGGAACTTAGAATGCATTACAATAAAATAATTAATAGTCTTGTATCCCGATGGTTATTTTGATTAATAACAATTTTTTTTGTCTTGCTTATATAATAAAATTTTATATATTACTAATATCAAATAAGAATTAGGAATTTCATAAGTGTCTGTCCTTTTCACTATAAATATCCTAAATGTTGCACTGAATTTTGAATTTAAAATTGCTATGCGGACTAACCCATAACCAATTTGAATCTAGTATTGAACATTTTGGACATAGCTTTTGAGTTTTAGAACATTCATTTAATTAATTTAGACCTTATTCCGTATAAAAAGACTAATTTTTTTGGTTACAAATCTTTCAATCATTGTCTCACTTAGTTATTCTTAAAAATCACCAAATCAATATACGTTGGTGCCCTTTACACAAACACACACCCTTATATATATATGAAGTGTATTCGTATATTATATGAACATAAAAGAAAATATTTTCGATTCCCGGTTGAGGTAGTAAGATTTTGTTTTCCTTTGCGTGTCTTGTATTTCCATTAGTAGAGTTTTGTAGTATATAATTGTAATATGATATATATACAGCAAGATAACTTTTGTATATTTTATATTTAATGTTAAAATTCATTCATTTAATTAAAATAAATTCATGATAGAAGAGTAATAATGTTTTCCAATTTTAAAATAAGATTACATTTAAAATAACTTCATAAAATATTTGTTATATTTTTATTTATAATTATTTTGATATTAATACGAGCGAAATGTTTAGTTTAGGCTACGAACATTAATATCCCAAATATATAGTTTTCATTAAGACGTTTTAAATTAATAAATAGGATATATATTAATGGAAGATTATGCAAAATAATTGATTAACATGTAGCGATGTTTTGGTATGCCACTTTATGGAGAAATATAAATAAAAAAGTTTTTGGGGCACAGGTTTTATAAGAATGGCATGGCCGGCTAAGGAAGAGGCTAGTTAGCTATCCCCGTCCTTCTACGGTCAAAGAACGCCGCTTTCTGTGTAAGGTTAAGTAGAGACTGGCGTTGCAATTCCTTCAGCCGTTCTACGGCTTACATATATCAAGCTAGGGCAAGGAAGAATAATAACGTATATATAGATAGAGTGACTATCCAGAACAAAGCTATCATGGGTCACCTCAATCTGCGCGTGAACCCCATTATGGCCTCTCACTCTTCTTGCAGTATTGCAGTAGCAGGAAGTCGAGCGACTTATTTTCCAGTCTTCTCTCCGGCCTAGAAGAATTACTCACAGGGCGCTTCTCGCGATCCACATATCAAAAATTTATATTATTATGTGAGTTTTATTTTATCCTAAAACTTAATTGATATTAAGTATATTTTACTTTTTCAGACAGTTGACGCTAGGGAGCTCAACCTTATTTCGGAAGTGTTTTTGAGAAACAGAAAGGAACCCCTTCCAGTTGGCTGTGTAAAGTCGAATTTGGGTCATACTGAAGCCGCCTCGGGCTTTGTCGGAATAGTTAAAACAATATTATCAGCTGAGAACGATGTGATTCTTCCCAACCTTCACTATTCTGGCCCAAATGATCTGGTACCTGCATTGGAATCCGGAAAACTTCAGGTAATTTTTTTTAAATATTAATTTTCTTCTACTCTAATTAATAATATATGTTAGAACCAGCAATCCTGTGATAAGTTCGAAACTGTGTGGAGCATGTAAAGTAAAGCCGTGCTACCCCAGTGATACAGAATTTGTTTTAATTATGTTTAAAGATCTTCTCTATTACCTCAAATTTATTTATTATTATGGCTTATGCACAAAAATTATTAAAAATTCTATAATAGGTGGCAATAAATCTCTCTTTGAGACTATAGGAATTGAGAACTATATTTCTGGTTGCTGTAGTTTCTGATAGTTCCGCAATATATCACCCATTCGCATCATCAGAGAAAAAAAAAATTATAGACATTTTCATAAATTGCCTTATTTACTTTCATAAATTATTAAAAATTATATATTTGGCTATCTCTTCTCATGCGTTTTCGTTAATGCGGTGTTAATACTAGGGTGATTCAATCCACCCACTACAGCATTCACAATCATCTGGGTATAAAGTTTTTGTTCATGGGTTTTCGTTGTAGCCCAAGTTTCGCTACCATTGTGAAATGCTGGTCTTTAGTATGCTTTCTGTATACTGAAATGCTGCGTACTGGATAAAGCATTTGAAACGGGCCGTTCTGGAGAGAAATTCAGCCTGATTCAGCCCAATCTAGATTTGGGTCTTGAGAGTAATTACTTTTTTTTTTTTTTTTTTTTTTTTTTTTTTGCAATTGATGAGAATCTTCGACCGTAATAAGACTAATAGTCTTATATAGTTTAATAAACTTAGTTTAATAAACTTAAACATAGTTTAATAAACTTAAAATGTTTAATTATATGTTTTATTCTTCCCTTTTTTTGCATATCCCAATCCCATGTTCGATACACGCTTTAAGAGTAAATATTTTTCCTGGAGTTTTGAAAGTTAACAATGGCCTTTGCGTAGATACGCAAAGGCTGTTCTTAACTTAGCCAGATGGCTAAGTCTCTTCTTAACTTAGCCAGATGGCTAAGTCTCTTCTTAACTTAGCCAGATGGCTAAGTCTCTTCTTAACTTAGCCAGATGGCTTAGTCTCTTCTTAACTTAGCAAGATGGCTAAGTCTCTTCTTAACTTAGCCAGATGGCTAAGTCTCTTCTTAACTTAGCCAGATGGCTAAGTCTCTTCTTAACTTAGCCAGATGGCTTAGTCTCTTCTTAACTTAGCAAGATGTCTTAGTCTCTTCTTAACTTAGCAAGATGGCTTAGTCTCTTCTTAACTTAGCAAGATGGCTTAGTCTCTTCTTAACTTAGCAATATTGCTTAGTCTCTTCTTAACTTAGCCAGATGGCTAAGAGAAGGCTGTTCTTAACTTAGCCAGATGACTAAGGGATGCCAATTTCAATTTTAAAATGTGTTATTCTATAAAGCTGTGAGTTTTTATTTATTAAAAATATTTTTTAAGCAATTTTACAAAGTTATTTTGATTTTTTGTGAGAATTAAAAGAAACCTGGAATAATAAAAGTTAGCCTATTATTTATGGAACGCTTTTAGGATATTGTTGTTTTACCCTATCTATGTGCGGCTCAGAAAAGAAATTTGAATAATTAATTAAGCACTATAACTAAATGTAAATTGTGAAGAAACAAAAACATTTTTCGCAGTCAAGTTTCGCAATAGCATTACCGTACTTTTCAATCAATGTAAATCAATAAGAATTTTTTTTCACAGGTTGTCACCGATCCAGTGCCTCTTCGAGGAGACTATTTGGCTGTGAACAACATAAATGCAACGGGAGGATTTGCACATGTGCTTCTCAAAAGAAATCCAAAGACCAAGAAAAGGAAGTGTGAAGTGGGAGTTCTGCCACCTGATGGGATTCCAAGGATAGTTTTACTCTCAGGCCGCGAGATCGAATCATTAAATCAAATTCTTGACAAAGTAAGATTTTGATTTAATGATCCAAAAAAAAAAAATAAATAAAAAAAAAAAAATAAATAAAGGAAATTAAAATGTAAAATGTGTTTTAAAAAAATGTTCAATCATTTTTCAGGTTGAAAAAATGCCAATAGATGAAGAATTTATTGCACTTACTCACAGAACATTTGGAAGAGGAGTGAAAAGGCACATGTATCGAGGTTATACAATCCTACACAACATTGAAACTGCCAAGAAATTACGGCAAATTAAGGTAAAGTCTTTCTTTCTTTTATACCTCATATTTCAAAAGGACTTTGCCAAATAGTTTGTCTCAACTGAATAAGGATTACAGAGACAGGAGTCATTAATGATATCTATTGAGATAAAACGGACTTAATTTTTTCCAAATCCTGTCACTTATTTTCTCGACATTTAAGAAAATAGTAAAATGAATCATTTCACAAAGAAATTATTTTATGTACACAATAAATGCAAAGGAATAGAAAAAAAAAATCTGTTTTCTACATACTATTAGACGATATAGTGAAAAAATATACATAAAATCTTTAAATATTGTATTTGTTGTGGTATTTAATCTCACATTATTTTTATACAATAAATGAAAGGGAATTATAAAAAATATATTTACCTCAGCTGGGACTCGAACCCAGATCTCTTGCTTGCCGGGCTGGCCTGCTGGAGATCTGGGTTCGAGTCCCAGCTGAGGTAAATATATTTTTTATAATTCCCTTTCATAGTATAAAAATAATGTGAGATTAAATACCACGGCAAATACAATATTTAAAGATTTTATGTATATTTTTTCACTATATCGTCTAATAGTATGTAGAAAACTCCCGGGTTTCTTTAAGAATTCTACTATATGAACTTCAGTACTGAATTTATCTTTTCAGGAACATGACGGGGGACGTAGCAGACCATTGTGGTTCGTTTTTGCCGGAATGGGATCCCAGTGGGCTGGCATGGCGCAATACCTGATGCAGATTCCTACCTTCGCAAAGGCTATTCATGACGGCCACCAACTTCTCCAGCCTTTTGGAATTGATCTTATCAAAATAATTACTGATCCTGATCCAGAAACCTTCAATAATATTCTCAACTGTTTTGTTGGCATTGCTGCTGTACAGGTAAATTATAAACGTTAATAAATTCCCAAACATTTTGAAAGTTCAGCTTAAATATAATAATATCTTAATGACGCTTACTTTTTAATAACATCTAATAATTTTTTATCTTAAATTTGCTGCCAGCTATTAAGTTTTATGTTTGCAAATAATAATTGAGGATGTTTAAAATTTTTATGTATTAATCCTGATAATACTTTATTTTCGGTTTAGATTGGATGAAGAAAAAAAGGATTTTTAAGGAAAGACTAAAATTTATAACCGCAATATCTTTGTTGTTATTTGAGTTCCAAAAGAGTTCATAAAATACCATAGGTGTAAACTGTAAAGTTCTTAAATGATATTTTTACAAAACGTTTATTGAGGTAGCAATGTATGAAAGTAATAAGAATGGGTGAGCACATCCCACAATCTTTCATTTCACGGCCAGGTTAGAGTAAATTTTAGTGGCCATCATCTCTTACGCTCATCATTTGTCTTCTAATTGTAAACTAAATTTTGTCATTTACTCTTATTTATATTCATCTTTAAAGGAAAGCGGCGGTCATTTATTGATGTTATCTTGTATCCCGAGGTTATGCACATCATATTGTCTTATTGCCTTGTCTAATTGGCCTTCCTCTAAATATAACTTTCACTTAATCGATGTGGGAAATTTGAAATAGTCACTCATTTACTGTTTACACACATATTGTTATGTGTTACTTTCTCTATGAATTTATTTTAAACTATGGTACCTTTAACTCCGCCATTTGTTAAGTAAGTTTTTTTAATTTATTTACGGAGGGCTAAGTGCACGTGCATACATCTTTCATCATGCATAAACAATTATATCATTGCTCAAACATCAGCAGTTGAACGCCGTAAATCCCCCAATAAACAACAAAACAACATGTTCACGTAGGCTTCGTCGGTCGTCAGATGTATTTACCATTTCATCTTCCGGGTTGGACCGAGTCAAATTGTTCTTTTTTGCCGAGCTTTCGCACATCATGTGATGGCTTCTTCAGGGCTGAAAAGAGAAAAGAATTCTCTTTTCAGCCCTGAAGAAGCCATCACATGATGTGCGAAAGCTCGGCAAAAAAGAACAATTTGACTCGGTCCAACCCGGAAGATGAAATGGTAAAAACAAAACAACAATTATATTGACTAAATTATTTCAGGTTGGACTTGTGGACGTACTAAAACAAGTGAATTTGGTACCTGATGGGATTGTTGGCCATTCTCTGGGCGAGTTAGGATGCGCTTATGTTGATGGAACATTTACTGCAAAACAAATGATAATGGGGGCTTATTATAGAGGAAAAATATCTGCTGATTCTGGAATATCTAATGGTCTTATGGCAGCAGTAGGTACGTGCATTTTCATTTATATCAATTGTAATCTTGTTAATTTAAAAATGTGTTTAATTATTATTATGTTAAACTGTGAGTTTAAAGTAAAAAAAAAAAAAAAAAAGATTTAAGCAATTGTACAAAAGTTTATTTATTTATTTATTCTCTTGAATGTATCTATTGATTTATTTTTTTTGTTTGTAAATAGTCGAAGAGGGGAGATTGACGCATAAAATAGATAGCTCAACATGACTTCTCAGAAACATATGACTTGAGAGGTTCCTAACTCTAGAGTGAGTTTCATTTAGTGCCCCAGAACTACCACATCGGGTTCAAACTGAATGCTTGTTGTTGAGTGTAAGACCTAATAGCTCAACCGAAGTGACAGAACACGATGTCCTCCGGCTCCTAAAGTTTCATTTTTCATACGGCATGAAATTATTTATTCATGAGAAAAAAAACAGAGAAAAAAAAATCATTCCACCAGCATAACTATTTAACTTTCCCTTATCATGTTACCAAAGGTTGCCTTTGATTTATATATGGTAATGAAAATGAAGCTATAAATGCTCATAAGATGACCAAATTAAAAATGTTCTCAATTTTCAACGATCCTACGAATGAGAAGCTCTTCCATAAAGCGTCTTTTGCAGAAGCTTCGGTGAAGCTCACTGAAGTTCAATGACTTCATGAGACTGTTAGGCTTGAAAACGTTTAGCTTCAAGTTAAAATAAAAAAAAATAGTTGTGTGTAAGAAATACATGGTTGTTATTTCGCCTTATCACATAAATTTTGACAATTATATTTATTTACAGGTAAAGGGTATCAATACATGAAGGACAAAGTACCTGAAGGCATTGACATAGCTTGCAGAAATTCAAATACTAGTTGTACAATTTCTGGTCCAGCTGATCTTATTGTTGAATTCACTAATCAATTGACCCAGAAGGGAATATTCGTGAGAATTGTGTCATCTGGAGGCATAGCCTATCACAGTCGCTACATTCAGCAGCTTGGACCGGATTTCCTTAAGGCTTTAAGAGAGGTATTATAAATAATTATACAATTAAATTATAAATACAATCTTCGTATTTAGCTAAATACAAAGCGAATTTTGCTGTAATTATTTATCGTAAACAAAAACTCCAATAATGAGGCATACAGATTGAAATAATAAAGTATATCAATTAATGTAATCTATTAATAAAATAAATAAAAGCGTATCGTTTTAGTTCCACAAAACTTAGGAGTGGTCATTCAAGTTTGGTTGATTTTTTTAGAAAAATCCAAGAGATTGATGTTAAGCCTTGGAAATAAGTTAGAACTCAAATGTGTGTTCTAGTCCCCCAACCTAAGGTTAAGAAAAGGAAATCCTTTTTACTTTATATACGTTCCTTATGAATTTCTTCAGCAAGATCTATTTATCTAAGACCATTTTCACTATTGACTTCATGGTTTATGTTTGCACTTGTAGGAAGGAAAACGTTTTATGTTCTATTCGTGCATTAAAATCACCGAGAACTATCTTCTCAACGAACTGGTAGCTCGTCGTAAATCAGTTCTAGTCTACTATAGAAGTTATTATCATCCTTGTCTTTATCCCATGAGGGAGAATGAACGCTTATCAATAATGTATTGTAAAACGTTCCTCATATTCGGATATAAAACAATATCTCATTGATTACCTACTGCTATATGTAATATCTTATAGTGTGTAAGAAAAACGACGATATATATAATATTATTATATAATATATATAATAAAACGAATATATATATATTTATGTGTGTGTGTGTGTGTGTGTGTGTGTGTGTGTTCTATGCTAACCTTATTAATTACAGTATAATTCTCCAACTAAGTCCATTCAGACCCTTTCCATCTTATTTCTTGTTTAGGAGCTAAATGCATTTTATATTTTAAAAGTTCAAAAGATTGAAAGTGCAACTTCAGAAGCTCCATGTCCTCAAATCATCGTAAGAAAAGTAATTATTACTTGTTAGCGATTCGTTACAGTAGATTTTTTACAGGATAGAGTTATCACGCCCAACTCCCAACCTGTAGCAACGAGTGATTTATTTTCTGAGTTTTCTTCCCATTGCTTATGAAGAACCAGCATCGCTTATTACAAGACAGCAGTAGCTAATTTTGGTCTGCCCCGAGAGTTACCCAAATGTCTGTTATATATAATGGATTTTCTCCTATTTTTTACTATACAAAAATCTTTTGTTTAATATAAAATTTTAACATAGGAATTTTATTACATTCAACTAAACAACAAAAAAGAGTGATCGGATGATTTGTCTGCTAAGGACACATTCCTACCATTTATACTGTTCAAGACACTCTTGTAAATAATCCTGTGAACTTAACCCTACAGAGGGCTATTAGATAATGCAAAATTAGATTGCTAGCAGAGCACAATGGACTATTTAAAGGTTGCTGAGGTGATAACGTTCAACGAAATTTCATTAAGACTAGCTGCAGCTGCAGAGAGCAGCAAAAGACTCACAGTTTTACTAGTTTACAATTATTTTGTGGTTATATAATGTACAGTATTAGTTTTTTTTTATGGGTTTGTTCAATTTAATTACAGTTATTATAATTATATTAAAATNATTATAATTATATTAAAATTATTTTTTATTTTATACGGATAAAGAAATTTCGGAAATTTTTCCAAAATAATTGTTATGAATGCCACCTGAAAAACTGCATTCCACTTGACTCCTATTTAAATCCTCAGAAATTCCTTATTTTCATAATGAAACTAGCTCACATGGTAGCAAAGTTGAAATCTATTTCCACACATTCCAGCATTCGGAAGGGACTATTATTGTTATTGAAACCAGTAGTGTCAAAATGGAACAATAACATATGAAGGGACTACCATTAATCGGAGCTAAACATAGTTTTGTAATTAAAAATCTAACTGTCCCAGCCAGGACTCGAACCTGGATCTTCTGCTATCCGGGCCGGTGCATTTACCAATTATGCTACCGGGACCAGTCTGATAAAATATTAAATTCTCCGCACTAGTGTCGAGAGTCTAACCTCCGAGGCCGACGAATATATCGTCTTATATATTCGACGACGAGCTGACATTGTCAAGCTGTTTAAAGTTAGATTTTTTATTCTGTTCCCTTGCACTAAAAATTAGTAAAATTTACGTGGGATTAAATACCACAAAAAAATAATATTTATAAAATTAATATTTAAAAGTAAATAACGAGAGTAATTTAAACAGGTTTCCCATTTTGACTTGATGTATTCGTCACTATCGAACAATTAGGTACTATATTATGGCCTCTGTATATCTTCATTAATGATAGTTGGGCCAATAATCTCATCTCCTTACATGGTCAGGCTCAGAAGAAGTATTTATGATTATTCCTGTTGACTGTAGAAGCCGAAGAAGTGAACATAATTATAATAAAATGAAATATTATTATTGTGTGTAAATATATCTAGCCATCTAGCAGTTATAATATCTAACTATAAGTTTTTATCTAGTGATTCATTAAATATTCTAGTTGGTTCCACATCCTAAGCCACGTTCAGCTAAATGGATTTCGACCTCAGTTCCTGAGTCTAACTGGAGTACTGAAGCAGCCCAATATAGTTCGGCTGAATACCATACAAACAACCTACTCAGTCCTGTTCTGTTTGAGGAAGCTCTTGCTCACGTGCCTGCAGATGCGATTATACTTGAGGTGGCGCCTCGTGGACTTCTACAGGCCATAATTAAGAGAGCATTACCAGAAGCTACTTATATACCGATGGTGGTAAAAGAGGATAATAACCATTTGCATCTAATAAGTTCATTTGGAAAGTAAGTGATATTTATATTTAGCAGAAACTCTAGGTGTACGTTTAATAATAATATTTATAAATATGTTTCTTTCTATTCAGTATTCTTTGAAATTCAGGAAGTGGATGCATATTAACTTAGTTACATCAACGTTATGGATATGTTTTACTATGCTCATTAAGGTTATTCTTAAAGAAATATTTCTAATCTGCTTATGTATCACATAAATATTAAACATGTGCATATATTATTTCTCGATATCATTAGAGGTAATGATCTTTCATTAAAAATTGTGGAATCCATGAGTTCTAGAGAGCTTTGATGAAGGCAGGGTGAGTGAGATCTACATCTCTACCGAATATGTCACCTACATCAGTAAACTAACTATCCCTACGTATAACATTAAATAAGCTGTCTGTTATAGTGTACATTCTCTTGAGTCTTTATTTAGAAGTCTTTCTAAATTAAGTACACTATTTTACTTAATTTAGGAAGACTACAGGAGCAGATATTAATTATATTTGAGTCCCACTACTAAAATTTTAAAATTCCATTGAAATCTTCAAACTAGGGTTCATCAGGGTCGTTTTCTCATCAGAGTCAATAAAATTCTCTAAGACAAAAAGACAATGGAAAAACTCTGATCACGGGTTCGAAGATACTAATATGTTTTGGGCCCACTTGCATTTCACTGCTTCTTTTAAGTATCTTTGGAAGACCACCTTTTACTGTTTTTGGTCTTCCAGGTTATTTTTCTGGTGTGAGGAAGAGTGGGGAAAGGTCTCAGTCGAGTAATATATCGGCCAGATACGAGAGAACTGTAAAATTTAAATATAGAACCAATTATGAGTCTCATAATTGGTTGAAATGAATAAATTGGGTACCAGCAACATAAAGATTGATTAAAAATAATTTACAGGATACATTAATTACTTAGTTATTTATCGAGATCAATCAAGATTTGCCTTAAACTCATCATTTTAACAGAAAATACAATATTATATAATTGTTATTTAATATAATGAAATCCGACATTTTGTAATAAAATTATAATTATAGGAGTCTTTAAAATTTCATTATGAGGAGTGGGGGATTAACATAAAATTATTAAAACAATTTCCGAAGCTTGAATGGCTGTAATGTATAAAACCTCAATTACTAGCTGTAAGCTTTCCTCGTTAACGAGTGCAGCCATCCTATCTAACCACTAGATGAAACGTGACCATAATCTTTGGCTATTTGACCGTTCGCCTCAATTTCAATGAAGAATGTTATCATACACATTACGCAAAGCTAGGCCCACTGAATGAGTGTTGGGTGCATTCATAGTATAAGCCTTGGTGACATTGGTGATATAGGTTGAGAATTTCATTGTCTCAATCTCATTAATATCTGCATTTTTTTTTTTTTTCAGAACGCAATTCTCGGCGTATATCAATATTCATACAAGTTCAGTAGGTTTTTAGTGGATTTAGTCGTCTATTTTCAAAGATCAAACGGTAGAAGGGGTAGTTAGTGAGTAATATTGACATTGAAAACAACAATGAATCAATAGGAACAGGGCAGGCGGAAAGGACACATATTTATAATTCCTTTCGTATTAATGAGGGGTGCAAGAACCAGCTTGCAAATGTATGCTAATGTTTACTAATTGAATCAGCAGATTGATTATGTTTTGTTACTAATAACATATGTTTTTCATTATTAGAAAATTATAATGTATTTTTTTGGGGTATTTTATTTAAACTTAAAAAATTGCATAAAACCATCATGCAAATAGCATCGTTGAAGAAATAAATATTTTTATTTGAACTGTCTATGTCTTGTAACCTTCACTTCTCATGTATCGAATTTTTAATAAAACAAAGAATAAACGTCCGACTCATAGAAGCTGTTTGAACTAAGTAGATTTCCCACTTTTAATTAAGTTGAATTTAAATAAGAATGAGATAATAAAAGGCTTTAAAAACTCAATAGTACATTGAAGTTAAATGATATTGCCCCAAAGGGTAGCATTAGGACAACTTGAAGAGGTAGAGGGAGGCGTTCAACCTCCATATACATATTTTTATATTTTTTACAGATGTTTTTAGCTTCTCCCAAGCAGGATCGGTACAATTTCGCAGATAACTAGCATCATAGAATGCGAAAAATTGCTTTTCTTTTGCTTCAAAATAAAGATTTAGCAAAGTGAATGATATGTTCTCTAAAATATGATATCAAACTCCAGTTTTACTGAAGTATTAACATTCTTGCTTTCGTCTTTAGATATTTGTTTAAATTTATGCTTTAACTAAAGATGAGACAAACTAAACAGATTTTATATTTTTCATTAAAATTCGATACAAACAAGATAGATGATTGTTTTGATTTTCAAAACAAAAATGGAATAAGACCAAAAAGTTCAAGATGTTAAGGTTGGCACCAGGCAAATCGAAAGTGGCGAGGTGAGGAGAGCGGCTCACTCCTAGTAAGATAGTAAGGTAAGAAAAAAGACTACATGATACAGTAAAAAAAAGATTAAGAAATCACTGTATGGAGTAATATACTGAAATGTTAGAGGTTTAGAGGGAGGCACGAGGTGTTAGATAATTTTTTTTTTCATTATTAAACTTTTATTTATTTATTACATTCTGTTAAATTAAAACATTTTGTAATTTAATCATCACAATGAATTAAAAAAATGACATTCAATGTCAATCACATGAGGAAAGAAGGTGACCAATGACACCTCTCTCAAATCATTTACAGTTTATGTCCCCAGGAGGTCACGGGGCCATCTTCGTTTTAAAGAAAATACTGGTTATTTCCGTAGATGACTTGTCAGTGATGAGTTTCTAACTCAGATATCATGACTAGGTAATGAACCCCCCCCCCCACCAATTATTCTTTTTGGTTCATTTTCTTGGATGAATAACAAAGCGTCATATCGTGTTCAAGTCCCCGGGCTAAAGAACTCTAGAGGTGGTGCAAGTCTCACTAAAAGAAATTATTAAAGTTTTTCCTTGCATACGGAGTTTCTAGTGAAACTTGGTATTAAGTTTAATCCGTAGAATCGTATCGAAATCTACGTTTTTTGTTTCCATAGTTTTCTTCAGATCTCAATAATTTCTGCCTTTCATTTTGCAAATTCAAAACCCTTGTGTTAATATGAGCGCGGGCTAATCGGAGTTCTTACACGTTAAGTTTATAAATTCCCAGTTTTTGTATGGTTTTGTTTTTAAGGTAATCCTGTAGTCCACAAATAAACTACGATTGATTAATAGATGAATAAAAGCCTGTCTTGTGAAATTACATGGGTACTAAGAACACAGTATCAACCAATGGGAAGGCAGGCTTCGCCCAAGGACCGGACCGCGCCGGGATTATACACCACCTGGTGTATAAAACATGGTATTTATATACCACCTGGATTTAAAAAACAGCTCTCATTCTCTATTCAGCCCTGAAGAAGCCATCACATGATGTGCGAAAGCTCGGCAACTATCAACAACTTGACATGGTCCAACCCGGAAGAAGAAACGGTAAATACATCTGACGACCGTCGAAGCCTACGTGAAAAACATGATTTAAGTATTATTTAGAGGTGAAATATGAATGAAATGGGAATACACCGTCAGCAACGATTCTCTTCTTTTTCAGAATGTCTTTCGATCGAAAGAAACGAAATTTAAGTATACTTATTTACTTATTTTGCAGATTGTATAATGAAGGTGTTCATGTCGATATAGAAAAATTGTATCCAGAAGTAGAGTTTCCAGTTTCCCGAGGGACTCCAACACTATCTACATTAATGACCTGGATTCATAACGAATCATGGAAAGATTATGCTTTCCTCGAAAGAAAGAAAGAAGTAAGTTTCTAAAAAAAAAAAAAAAATTAAAGTGCTTGATCATTGATTAATATCATAAATTATTAATGTTAATGTTATATTGTATTTTGTTTTACAGCAACTTAATTTGAAGGATCTCTATTTTAATGAGGCCAGAGATAGCAATCAAACTATTTCTCACTGGTATAAAATTTATAACAACCCTATAGTACCAGTTTCAGTATATATGGTAAGTAAAAGAATGCTTACATTTAAGTGAAAATGTCTTTATATATACCTATAATAATATATGTACTCCTCAAGCCAAAGAAAAGTTCAAAGAATTTCGTTAAACTCTGCCTCCAGACCTCACAATAGTGTATTGCCACTTGTTTTGATCTATGGCCCATTTTCTTTAAGGGAAACATTTGTTAATATTACAGAAGTTGAAATTGTGGTTCTTTGTCAGCCATCTCAAGGAATGGTAGCACTGTGAGATCGAGCAATAGGCTAGCAGATGGCTAATGACAGTAGATATCAATGGAATATACTTTGAGTATTAATTGCACTTTATTTCAAAGATGTAATAATACAAATATTATGTTGGAAAGAGTAATTTTTGTATACACCCCTTTATATGAGTGTGTGAGTATTTCATCAATTCACTACAAGCCAGAGATTTGTTTTTCTTAATAAAATTTTGCATGTAGCTTTTCAGTTCGTTAAAGTAGACGAATGGAAAAGATTACCTGATTTGTCTAGTATGAGTTTAAAATGTTTTATAGCTATAGCATATGTGATATCCAGTTTTAGTAATGAACTGTCCTGTCCCTAAGTTCACATTTTCATGACTCGACTTCACATTTGGATCTAACTTGACCGAACCCCAAAAAAAGTCATCTAATAATAATATCTATGGTCAAAAAACTCTCCATTTGAACTTAAACAATAAATTATCTTTAAAAATTATTTAATAACTTCAAAAAATTGTTATTTATTTTATAGTTATTAATTATAATGACTCTTTCAAAATGTATTATTTTAGGATACACTTTTTGATATTTTAAAGAAAGTTACTAACAATGAAGTAAAAGATGTTTTACTGGAGAAAATTGCTCATAAAAAACTTGTTAAATATGGAGGTTAGTATGAATCCTTTTATTCAATTTTATTTGGTTTACTAACAAAGTATTACTGAGATAAATAACTTTTTATTTTATGTGATTTCTATCAGTTATAACCTGACTTTCTGTCAGTTTTATATATATAT
>KZ807426.1:16136-35193 GCA_000696205.2 Oncopeltus fasciatus
ATATATATATATATATATCGAAATCCACACATTGTAGTAGTCATGAATTATAATAATAGCCAGGAATGCTTTATTAATTACCAGAACATACATTAAAATTAGATTTCATATCAACATATAAACCCATTTTATCAAGAAATGTATAATTTTATCAACATACAAATACTATTCTGCATAGCATTAAATTTCGTAGAAAAAAACAGAAAGTAAACATTTTATTACTTTTAAATGTTATTTTTTATTATTCATTTAATATTTAGTTATCTCATATCCCAAAAATCCAAAAATGGACCAATAAATGTGCAGGTAATATTTAATACGGCTACATGTATTCAGATAGTAAGAGTAATCTATTTTCCCAAATACCTGGCTTCCCTTGCACCAAAACCACGACTATTATCATTAACCACTCTATAGATATTAGTCAACTCACATGCCAAAAATCGAAAAATGGACCAATAAATGTACAGGTAATATATAATACAGCTACATGTATTCAATGTATTCAAATAGTATGGGGAATCTATTTTCCCAATTACCTGGCTTCCCTTGTTTCATAACCACGACTATTATCATTAACTACTATATAGATATATAGGAGTGAATTCCTAATAAATGCTTAGTGAAAAACTTTATCTTAAATGATTGTGAAGTGGACCTTCTCAAAACCCTCTCTGAAATACACCATTTAAATCAATGAGATGGTAATATAAGTCTGCGTCAGGATTTGCACAAGTCCCCAGAGTCTAGGCAGGGATTCCATGTGGCTGTGCACCGATCCGAGGCAAGCTTATTTATAAACATATAGTTTGAAAGTGAAATATATTCCTCGCTGTTTATCCCACTGCAGACTCTCGGGGAGTTCTCCAAGGCTGCAGGCGAAAAGAGTCGATAGCAGAGAGGCTGCGTGAACTAAGGGGATTACTCAGATAGGTAGTTGAAGGGTACTTGTATTTCACGTCGAGTGAACACCGCTCTTCAATTGACTGATAACACAAAGACGCAAATAAAATTCCGAAACGCAGGAGCTGTGTAAATTTAGCAGATTTTCATTTTATGTGGAATATATATCATACTAAACTTGTATATTTGCCTTTAAAACTAAAAGAACAAGGAAGACAAAAGCTAATGTCTCTAAATATGGCAGAGTACGCCAATATGAAGGATAAGGTAATGGTAGGAAACTGGTTTTAAACATCCTTGCTCACTATTTCATATCGACCTGATTTTGCGATTCGTAAAAATTGCAATTTATAAAATACATTTCTTTTTTTTTTTATATACTGCTTCTATTTTTTTTATTACATTATTAATAACAAAGATACTGTTGAATTTGGTCTATCTGTAAACTACGTCTCTTATTATTTAATTTCAAATAAAACAAATCCCTTAAAAATTTGCAAAACCGTGTAAAAACACGGACTTGATTATATTTTTTTAATTTTGAAATTAAGGACTCAACTAACCCTTGAATATGCATCCATTTACAATTTCTTTATGATATTTAAAAGTTAGAAAACTTCAATTCATCATTAAATATTATATTTATTACAAATATTGATAAAAAGTGTAGTATTATATTGTATTAATAAATAATAATAAAAAAAGTGTAGTGAACATACAAAAAAAAATTGCAATGAGTAATACAATTAATGAGAGGGAATAGAACAAAAAAATCTATCTGTCCCAGCCAGGAAGGACAGGAAATTTTACAAGGAGTAAAATTTTCGGGGGGACTTACCGACCTTCGTCAGTGAGGAGTGAAGATAGACAGGTCTCTCTTCACGCCTCACTGACGAAGGGCGAAAATTTTACTTTGTGATTTTTTCTTTTTGTGTGTTCACTGCATTCTATATCCCACCTGTTCTTTAAGAAATTCTTTCTATAGATAATAGCAGGTTTAGTTGATATGTCTGCGTCCAGGCAGANAAAACAAAAAAAAAACCTGTAAAATTTTTACATTTTGCTCACACTAAAATATATAATTTGTTTAAAAGTTATATATATTAAAAACTTATATGTAAATTACAAAATACAGTACTTACATATAAATAATATATATAAGCGATACGTATGCTACTAATAAATGTTAAACCGTTACGTAGGTGCTTCATAAACTAAGAAAATTTTTCATGCTTCATAAAGATGAGCAGAGGAAAAATTAAGTGATGAATTTGACATTACAAGCCAGAGAAGAGAGAATAATTTAATCGATGATAGTTAAGTTACTTCTATGTAAAATGGAAATAAAGTTTATTTTTATTTTTTTAAATTGATATTCAGTTAATTCATTTTATTTTATAGTCATATCTTATGAAACATGGGCAATCTGCTTACTTTGCACAGCTCATGCGAAATTTAATTCAAATTTCAAAAATAAGTGGAATCTTATTGTTTTATAAATAAAATCTCATTATTAAGACTATTTACAAATGAGTGGATGGAAGGGGACGAAATCAGGCTGCAACAATACATAAAATTAAACTAAAGACGTTTCAACTCATTCCAAGAGCCATCTTAAATCCTCCAATAAAATTTATTCATTTTCAATCAAATTTATGAAATTTTATGTGCAGTTCACCCACGGATACTTATTTTTACTTATTTACTTTTTTTAAATTACTTTTTTCTTTTTCATTGTCATCCACTATGAAGC
The DNA here is from genome assembly GCA_000696205.2 of Oncopeltus fasciatus. Taxonomy (NCBI): domain Eukaryota; kingdom Metazoa; phylum Arthropoda; class Insecta; order Hemiptera; family Lygaeidae; genus Oncopeltus; species Oncopeltus fasciatus. Next base: position 18,793 of record KZ807426.1, read on the forward strand.
AATAATCATTCTATTAGGGAATAAATAACATGCCAGATATATTATGTTTATTCAGTACAACGGAAACGTTATCTTAGAGATTTAACAAACAAATTTAACCATTCATGCTTATTTGGAATGTGTGTCCTAAGCGAGAGAGAGGGAGAGGTCAATGTTACATACATGAAGGTGGACATAGGACACTCATTGAGCGCTACCAGATAAAATATATGGTTACAATTCTAAGGGGACATGTATATTGCTTTTACTGAATCATATCATCTATCAGTCATGTCAATTAACCCTTAATATAATAATATTCAAACGGAATCCAGTTTTGATTTAAATTGTTTATGAACAGACATAAACACAAACACACGCATACACACACACACACACACACACACACACACACACACACACACACATATATATATATATTTATATATATATATTTATTTATTTATATATATGTGTGTGTGTGTATAACATGGTGTTATATATTTAGAAATGGAAATGATAAGTTGAGCCTCCCTCTTCGCGCACTTGGCCTAGCTTGATGGGGTAGTAAAAGCCTTCGCGAGCTTTAGTTCCTTCTTCATTCATCTCTTTGGTTAGTAATACAAAATTAGTGATTAGTTTGTTTTCATAGCCATATCCCTGGGAAATCTGCTAAGATTACGCTGCTCCTCCGAGAAATTCATAAGCGAGTTAGCACTCACTTCTTGGACGCAATAGCTTACCCTTCTGGAAGTACTAAAAAAAAAAAAAAAAAATTGGAGGAAAGTTAAGAAGTTACTAGCTCACTTCGTTTCTCGAGGCTGCTAGCCGATTATTCATCAGACAGGGGTATGAATATTTCAACACGGCTCCCTTGAGTTCCTTAGCTATAAATATCAATAATCAGCTTTCTTCCTGTTTATCTGGTGGGAGAAAGAAAAGTCGCTGGGAAGAAACGAATCAATGCATACTTAATAGTAAATTTTGTTAACCTGCCGTTTTAATCGTATATATATTCAAGAACTTGTAAATTCTTAAAATTCCTTTCTCATGGTGGACAAATGAAGGCAGAGAGTTGGATTAAAGATTCAATATATGTATCAAAATATGAAAGAAGCCATGTTAGAAATAGAGCTATCAATTATTTTCGTTGATGCTAAAGGTTTACTTAAAAAAAAAAAAAAATCAATGATTACTTTAATATTTGCAGTTATTCCCATTCTTAACATAACCCTATTGAAATTTTAGGTTATCATTCCGATTCCATACTGATTTTTTTCGCTTTAAAATTTTTTTTTTAATAANGCCCTGAAAACAGTCGTAATCTAATCACTCAATTTTCCCGTACAGTTACTCCAAAATGAAAAATATTTTATTAGGTTTCATCGAAATCTGTAGAACCGTTGTGATGATTTGATAGCCCTAGAAGATATTTTGCACACAAAATCTGACTAACAAGTATAATTTGTGAAGTAGACTTTATGAAGGCATAGAAAATGTTTCTAAAACGCACTTGGAAGTTGAATAAATAATTCACTTTAATATAATAAATAATTAAAGAAAAACCACAATAAAGTTAATAAAATTGTAAAGGTATTAATCATTGCATGAAAGTAATTAAATTTATGCTTTATTTAAAAGTATTAATTTTATTTGTGGTTTTTAATCCCACGTAAATTTAAATCAGATAATGCAAGGAAATAGAATAAAAAATCTAACTTGCTTGCCCGGATAGCAGGAGATCCAGGTTCGGGTCCTGGCTGGGACAGTTAGATTCTATTCCCTTGCATTAATTAATTTATACTTTATTTTACAAGAATAAATTATTATTCGGAAAACACACAGGCAATACTATTTTGTCGCCTATTAATATTTTCATAATGATAGACGACTAAATATTAAATTGATTACATAAAATTTTATTTTATGCTCATTTTACTAATTTTACAAGTTTAGAGGTTAGCACCTCCACCAGAACACTCATTCAAATGCCGTCATGGCTTAAAGTTTTTGTCATTAAAATAATAATTGTTATAATTTATTATTTGAAACTTATAGAGGTTATTGAAACTTATTTTACTTCTATATTTCGGTCCCATAGAAAGCATGGTAATACAAACAAAATGGGTAAATGAAAATAAAACTAAACATTGCTCATGTTATAGAACTTGTTTCTAAAACGTTTTTTTTAACTTATGCAACACTTGCAACTTTAGGTAAATATTTTTTTTTTAATTTCTTACTGAATTATTCTTCGGAAATAATATTTCTTGGAGGTTAGTTTTATTTAACATATCTAGTTCAGTTATGAGTTGAGTGAAAAACATTTCAATGATTAAAAATAGCTCGGAATAACATCAATACTATGGTGTTCGATCTACTTTGAATTTTTCAAGATCATCTAATACATACCGACTACTCACTACCAATGTATTAAAACTATAAAATAATACTTTTTAAAAAGTCAGTAATTCATTCATTATCTTCCAGGATTAGCCCCTACCCTCTAAACACTTAGACAAGAATATATTCTTGTATATATACGATAAGAATATATTCTTGTGTATATATACAAGCTACAAGTGATTCTAAACACAATTCAAGACAAAAAGTAATTTGCCTAATGACTTAATGACAATTTGTCGTTATTTAGTTAATTTTTAATGAAAATTCTTTCTTAAAAAACTGTATTTCATACGCGAAATGATGTTTTACACCAATTAATCCTTTGTATATAAATATTCTCTATTTTCAATCATAGTAGCCGTTTAAACTCTACATAATCGATCAAGCTTAGAGAATGGGAGTTATCAGTTTCGTCATTTACTGACTTAGAGTGTTCCGGTACTGGCCGTTTGCATCCCCTTGCTATTGTAATTTACAGATAATCGAAACGCTTTGCTAACAAATTTCAAAATTTAGCTTATTTTATTGAATATAATAAATAAATAAATATTTAAAAAAATTACTAAGTAAGATTAATATTCTTCTTTTTTGGATTAATATCTTTAATCATTATATAGCTTATAACATTAAGAATTAAGGGAATATAAACAGCCAATCAACTAAAATATTGATTATAGATTATTTCAAATCTTGAGCCCATAAATANAATATTTAAAAAAATTACTAAGTAAGATTAATATTCTTCTTTTTTGGATTAATATCTTTAATCATTATATAGCTTATAACATTAAGAATTAAGGGAATATAAACAGCCAATCAACTAAAATATTGATTATAGATTATTTCAAATCTTGAGCCCATAAATAATGAACGGTGGCCTTTTTCTCCAAATATTAAAATAAATCAATAAAATAGATCCTTAAAACTTTATATAAGAACCACAAAAGAATATATAGAAAAAGAAAAAGAGTATAAGAGAGTCCATAATTTGACAGTAATTTTAAAAATCCATAAAGTTTTATTCATGGAATTTTTAAGGAAATCAATTGAAATAAAATGTGAAAGCACATATAAATCTGAAAATGGTTTAAATTAATAACTTAACAAGGAAATAAATGTAATTAAATAAATATTTTCATTGTAACACCATTTTGATATGATTTATTTAAGCTCTGATGAACATTAAAAAAAGAAACGAAAAATAAAAATTTTGATCGTTACCGTTGAAAACTCCAGAAAATGTTACTCTACATTAATACAAAAGGGCGCTAAGGGGAGACATAATATAATAAATATGCCACTTACATCGCCTGAGTAGTGAGAGACAATCCCCAGAGAAGTACAGCTAAGGTAAGGTATTTTCAGAGGGCGGATAGAAATTTATGACGTCGATGAGGTTAATAAATATATGACTGTCTAATGTGCCAACAAGAGATGCTATTAGAAGAGATATATAAATTGGAAAAAAAAAAAAACAATTGAACAGTTCAACCTACTATAAACAATTCTTCATTTAAATTTTTCAGAAAATAATAATAGAAATCAATATTAAGCTAAATTTTACTAACAAAACAGTGGAAGACATAACCAAATGCCGAGTACAAAAATGAGCATGAACCTGGGAACATGCTTTAACTACTTTGGCTTTTAAATTTTTTTTTTTTTTTGCCCTGAAAACAGTCGTAATCTAATCACTCAATTTTCCCGTACAGTTACTCCAAAATGAAAAATATTTTATTAGGTTTCATCGAAATCATTGTCGAGCCGACAAAATGCATGACAATGTCAGCTACTTCGAGTTTAAGACGAATTTCTCGTCTTTCTCGTAAGTTAGGCTCTCGCTAATGTAGAGGGAACTGAATGAGATAGCTGGCTGGTCCTTGTGGTGTAATGGATTAATTTGCATTCCAGCCCGGATAGCAGGAGGTCCAGGTTCGATTCCTGGCGAGGACAGATAGTTTTTTATTTTCTGTTCCCTCTCATTAATTGTTTAAAAAATAATAATTTACGTGGGATTAAAAACCACAACAAAATAAAATATTTATAAAATTAAAATTTAATAAAGTAAATGACGAGAGCCGACAAAATGCATGACAATGTCAGCTACTTCGAGTTTAAGACGAATTTCTCGTCTTTCTCGTAAGTTAGGCTCTCGCTAATGTAGAGGGAACTGAATGAGATAGCTGGCTGGTCCTTGTGGTGTAATGGATTAATTTGCATTCCAGCCCGGATAGCAGGAGGTCCAGGTTCGATTCCTGGCGAGGACAGATAGTTTTTTATTTTCTGTTCCCTCTCATTAATTGTTTAAAAAATAATAATTTACGTGGGATTAAAAACCACAACAAAATAAAATATTTATAAAATTAAAATTTAATAAAGTAAATGACGAGAGCCGACAAAATGCATGACAATGTCAGCTACTTCGAGTTTAAGACGAATTTCTCGTCTTTCTCGTAAGTTAGGCTCTCGCTAATGTAGAGGGAACTGAATGAGATAGCTGGCTGGTCCTTGTGGTGTAATGGATTAATTTGCATTCCAGCCCGGATAGCAGGAGGTCCAGGTTCGATTCCTGGCGAGGACAGATAGTTTTTTATTTTCTGTTCCCTCTCATTAATTGTTTAAAAAATAATAATTTACGTGGGATTAAAAACCACAACAAAATAAAATATTTATAAAATATAAAATAATACCTATTAAATTTTTTTTTTAAGTCCCATTATACTTCTGCCCTTACTGGACATGACATCCTTTCAAATCACGTTTCTGTAATTGATTATTACCCTAATCTATGTGCTTTCTAATACACATTTTTTTTTTTTTATACTAGACAAATATATCTAATACTATCTAGTCAGGATATTGGCAATTCGAATTCAAATATTCACCAGAAAGAAGGAATAATCATAACTTATAATTTTGAAATATATGAGAAATTGTTCTGATTTCATATACATAGGAATTCATTGAATCCCCCCTCCCATTTTGGAATTTATGTAAATTTTATACTTTATAGGAAGGATTCCCATAGAGAGCTATTGAAGGGCGTTGATAGAACCAAACGGAAGTAAAGCCGTAGGGATAGTGCACGAGCCCCACTAAAGCTATCTCATTGGCCTATCTCATAACCTGGAAATCTGTAGCTGACAACAGAGGACCCTTCAACGTCGCCCTTATCTATTCCGTTTTATAGCTCATTGTTGGCGGCTTCAATTAGCCCTGAGCACCACTTAGTCTTATCGAGGGTAGTTTGGAATTTCCAACAAGACAAGTACCTGAATCCTTCAACTTTCCCCTTGTGTGACACCAACATTGTCTCGTTTCACATACTTCTTCCTTGGTATCTGGTGTTTTGATTTCACTCAGAAAGTCCCTAACTCGCTGTTAATTTTGCACGTATCCCTTCTGCAGGAAAAATACTATAATATTTAATCTTATTGAAAATCAAAAATATTTTTTTTATACTTAGCGGTTGATATCTCTTGGATTTCTCCAGTGTTTACTTGATATTGCCACGTAATAAAGAGAATTCAAGATACAAAGAAAATACAAAGGAATTTCTAGTCACACACTTTCTTTCACGTTAATAATTAATAACTTTAAATTAGCTTACTAAATATGAAAAGTTAAGATGAACGTTAGTGCAACATTTCAGACCACCTTTAATTACTTTCTCTTATCAATGAAGGACAAATTCCCTTCTGCTAGGATAAAAATTATGAGTACTGATCGATGTGTATTCCGAATGAAAGGAAATAAACAAGATACAAGACAAGCGCCAAAAATACCTCCCTGAACAGTTTAAGATTTTCAAAGTTTATAATGAGTAAATTTACTCAAACAACAACATACTTAATAAATTTGTTAATCTAAAAAAAATGACCAGAAGTCTCTTCATGTCCTACGCTGAGGATTCTGTCAAAACAAAGTGATTGACTAAATTAATTCAGCTAACAAATTTAAATCTAGCGTCGTTTTTCAATTCGCCACAAATCATGGGAATCCAATAACTACTCTCCATCGGAATTCGCTCCTCAGATTTCAACACTGATAATTACTCTTAGTAAAATATATAAATATCATTTAATGGAAAGAAACAAATTTAATATTTAAAAAAATTACGTTTACGAGGTTACATAAACTCAAGGATTAACTAGCTTTGGTTTTATTTACCTTCTAGTAGTGAAAATGATCTCAATAGAAACTTAAACCTTCAAACGATTTATGACACCAATGGTTTACGCTTTACATACTAAATAATCATCTTAATATTGATTTATTTATGAACCCGATCATTCAAGAACCTCTTTAACAGTTCCAGAAAGACGAAGTGATTTATGTTCATTTGTAATTCATATATAGTCTCAGGATTAGTCTATATAAGAATCTGAATGAAACATAATCTGTTCTTATATTTTTTTTTGTTGTAAAATAAAAAATAAAAAAAAGAGGCTGCTGATGATATTTCCTTACTGCCGAATTAGGATGCTTATAAATTGTGATAATCCTTAAAGAGTACCTTAATGTTTAAGGTGAATAAAGAAAGCAACTAAAGATATGGCTACCAATATGTTTACACTGTTTGACTAATTTGACATGCGTCTTGACATTCGACTTGGCTGATTTGCATGGAACTTGTGAGGTGCTCCGGTGACTTTAACGAAGCTGGTCGTCCAAGTTACTTCTCTCGAGGAAACCATGCCTGAAATGTGTCTCGCCAGGTATCTTTGCCTACGCCTAAATACCATCGTAGTGTGATAGTTTTGGAAGGGATTTCAATACTGGCGTTCTACTGGCTCTACAATGCTATTTTCCTTGTTTGCTAGAATGTCCTGCACTTTACATCCATGACATTTCCTCAAAAATACACAAGGTCATTTTGCTTTTATAACGAATCATTACCATAATATGTTAATAATTTCTTTAATAAATTTTAAGACTGTACCTTTTTTGAAGACGTTACAAATGTGTATCGCTGAAGCTTTTCAAAAAGGAGCACTCAGGAGAATTCTGAAAGCAAAACTGATAATATTCCTACGCATAGGGAATTAGTCATTTGAAATTTTTATTGAATTTATTTTAAATAATTTAACAGTTAATTTATTTTTGAATAATTATTGATGAGAAGCAAATTTTTCCTTAAAATGCTGCTTAGTGCCTTACATTATTCTAAATTTTAATCTGAGTTTAATATTTAATTAATTTCATTCAATTTTTAATTTTTATATTATAAATCTTTCAGTGACTTTGCAGCGTTTTAAGTTTTCTTAGCAGTTTAGAAAAATCAACTATTTTTCATTCAGCTAAAAAAAAAAAATATTGCTTAAGATAATGCTATGAGTGCTATGATTAATGGAACATAATTTTGCTCTGTGTGGTTACACATAATGTTTCCAAATAAGGAAAATTCTCTTACATTATAATATTGTATATAATATCCCCTTTAGGACATACGGTGCAGAACTCTGGGGTGCCGCTAAGCCTTCCAACATCCAACGTATTCAATCCTTCCAATCCAAAATCCTAAGAGTTATTGCAAATGCTCCATACTACGTCTCGAACTCTACCCTACATCGAGATCTTAATATCCCATTCGTCCAAGATTTCATCTCCACTCGCTTCACGCTCCTCCACTGTAAACTCCAATTTCACCCTAATCCATATGCCCAGTCCCTGTAATCGGACTCTAACCCCTATGATCCACCCCGACGACTAAAACGAAGATGGCCCCGTGACCTCCTGGGGATATAATCTGTAAATAATTTGTGAGTGGTGTCGTTGGTCATCTTCTCTCCTCATGTGATTGATATTGTGTCATTTTTTTTTCTCTAATTCATTGTGGTGATCAAATTACAAAATGTTTTAATGTAACAGAATGTAATAAATAAATAAAAGTTAAAAAAAAAAAAAAATATCCCCTTTCAATATCATAAATTGAAAGATAATATGATGAAAATTTATTTTATCATTTGTTTAATGGTTTAAATTATTTAATAAATAATTGCTCGGAATGAAAAAAAAAGAAATTATCCAAAATTCAAAATAACGGTTTTTAAAGCCTGCAGATAATTTTTCAGTACTGTAAATATTTGAATATTATTTATGTAGACATTTAAATACTTAATACTTATGAATTAGCATTTCACAGTCCACTTTTAACAAACAACCATAGCAAGGCAGAGGATTTAGTTAGTAAATCATAAATATGAAGAAGAAAAAGACTGATTTTACTTTCCAGGAGAAAAAAAAAAATGAAACCATTTATCATATTTGCATGCGGAAACACTTGAAATAACAGAGGGCGGATTTATCCCCTTGGCGGACTTACCTCGGACTTCCCTCTCATCAGTCTCCCACTCAATCTGACCCTGACCCCAGAACCCACTGCTTGTTTACAGGCTTGTGGTGGAGGGTTCGATGGCGCCACATTATTCTCGGCCAGTCACCCTACACCTCTCTGGAGGGTTCACACCGTAGGCTTCAAGTCCCCAGAGCATTAAATTGCTTCAAATCGTGATTTATCTAGCCATCTTTCTTCCGACTATTATCAATTCAAATGTTTAGAAACTGGTTTCCTTATGTACTGATGGCAACCATTATAAATTAATATTACGCCTATTAAATACATACATTTATCAACTAAGTCTGAACAACCGTGTTAAACATTATTTATTATGATACCAATGTATCATAATGTCATTATCAATAAAAAGATTCCCATATAAATTGTTTCCTCACATTTTATTTCTTACAAATTTTTTTTTTGTCTATGAACGACAAAATGTAAAAAAAACAAAAAAACAATCATTTATATCTTTACAAGAGATTGGATTTACTTAATAACCGAATTTTAGCAATTAATAATTCAATATTCTCTATTAAGCTTTCTACTTACGTGTGTGTGTGTGTGTGTGTGTGTGTGTGTGTGTGTGTGTGTGTGTGTGTGTGTGTGTGTGTGTGTGTGTGTGTGTGTGTGTGTGTGTGTGTGTGTGTGTGTGTGTGTGTGTGTGTGTGTGTGTGTGTGTGTGTGTGTGTGTGTGTGTGTGTGTGTGTGTGTGTGTGTGTGTGTGTGTGTGTGTGTGTGTGTGTGTGTGTGTGTGTGTGTGTGTGTGTGTGTGTGTGTGTGTGTGTGTGTGTGTGTGTGTGTGTGTGTGTGTGTGTGTGTGTGTGTGTGTGTGTGTGTGTGTGTGTGTGTGTGTGTGTGTGTGTGTGTGTGTGTGTGTGTGTGTGTGTGTGTGTGTGTGTGTGTGTGTGTGTGTGTGTGTGTGTGTGTGTGTGTGTGTGTGTGTGTGTGTGTGTGTGTGTGTGTGTGTGTGTGTGTGTGTGTGTGTGTGTGTGTGTGTGTGTGTGTGTGTGTGTGTGTGTGTGTGTGTGTGTGTGTGTGTGTGTGTGTGTGTGTGTGTGTGTGTGTGTGTGTGTGTGTGTGTGTGTGTGTGTGTGTGTGTGTGTGTGTGTGTGTGTGTGTGTGTGTGTGTGTGTGTGTGTGTGTGTGTGTGTGTGTGTGTGTGTGTGTGTGTGTGTGTGTGTGTGTGTGTGTGTGTGTGTGTGTGTGTGTGTGTGTGTGTGTGTGTGTGTGTGTGTGTGTGTGTGTGTGTGTGTGTGTGTGTGTGTGTGTGTGTGTGTGTGTGTGTGTGTGTGTGTGTGTGTGTGTGTGTGTGTGTGTGTGTGTGTGTGTGTGTGTGTGTGTGTGTGTGTGTGTGTGTGTGTGTGTGTGTGTGTGTGTGTGTGTGTGTGTGTGTGTGTGTGTGTGTGTGTGTGTGTGTGTGTGTGTGTGTGTGTGTGTGTGTGTGTGTGTGTGTGTGTGTGTGTGTGTGTGTGTGTGTGTGTGTGTGTGTGTGTGTGTGTGTGTGTGTGTGTGTGTGTGTGTGTGTGTGTGTGTGTGTGTGTGTGTGTGTGTGTGTGTGTGTGTGTGTGTGTGTGTGTGTGTGTGTGTGTGTGTGTGTGTGTGTGTGTGTGTGTGTGTGTGTGTGTGTGTGTGTGTGTGTGTGTGTGTGTGTGTGTGTGTGTGTGTGTGTGTGTGTGTGTGTGTGTGTGTGTGTGTGTGTGTGTGTGTGTGTGTGTGTGTGTGTGTGTGTGTGTGTGTGTGTGTGTGTGTGTGTGTGTGTGTGTGTGTGTGTGTGTGTGTGTGTGTGTGTGTGTGTGTGTGTGTGTGTGTGTGTGTGTGTGTGTGTGTGTGTGTGTGTGTGTGTGTGTGTGTGTGTGTGTGTGTGTGTGTGTGTGTGTGTGTGTGTGTGTGTGTGTGTGTGTGTGTGTGTGTGTGTGTGTGTGTGTGTGTGTGTGTGTGTGTGTGTGTGTGTGTGTGTGTGTGTGTGTGTGTGTGTGTGTGTGTGTGTGTGTGTGTGTGTGTGTGTGTGTGTGTGTGTGTGTGTGTGTGTGTGTGTGTGTGTGTGTGTGTGTGTGTGTGTGTGTGTGTGTGTGTGTGTGTGTGTGTGTGTGTGTGTGTGTGTGTGTGTGTGTGTGTGTGTGTGTGTGTGTGTGTGTGTGTGTGTGTGTGTGTGTGTGTGTGTGTGTGTGTGTGTGTGTGTGTGTGTGTGTGTGTGTGTGTGTGTGTGTGTGTGTGTGTGTGTGTGTGTGTGTGTGTGTGTGTGTGTGTGTGTGTGTGTGTGTGTGTGTGTGTGTGTGTGTGTGTGTGTGTGTGTGTGTGTGTGTGTGTGTGTGTGTGTGTGTGTGTGTGTGTGTGTGTGTGTGTGTGTGTGTGTGTGTGTGTGTGTGTGTGTGTGTGTGTGTGTGTGTGTGTGTGTGTGTGTGTGTGTGTGTGTGTGTGTGTGTGTGTGTGTGTGTGTGTGTGTGTGTGTGTGTGTGTGTGTGTGTGTGTGTGTGTGTGTGTGTGTGTGTGTGTGTGTGTGTGTGTGTGTGTGTGTGTGTGTGTGTGTGTGTGTGTGTGTGTGTGTGTGTGTGTGTGTGTGTGTGNTATATATGAGTATATGATATCCAAAGAGGATAAAGTGTATGAAGTTAGGTACTTAGGATAACTAAGTAGTCCAGGAACGACGAGTATGAGAAGCGCTTAAAATACTTTCTCGATGTAGCCTAATTCATTCTGGTATATTTGGCACGTAACACTTTGTATTAAATGGAATTTTAATACGATTTTCTTATTTTCATATATCTGTCTCTCTTTTTGTGTAGGAATATATTGTATAAAAAGTGAGAGAGGGAGAGAAAAAAAAAAAAAAAAACCTCTGCAGAAATCCCAGCAAAGGGAATAACCTTGGTAGGGTGAAGCCGATCCCAGGCGGACAGTTCGAGCCAGTTATTGCCGGGGTGGGGCTTACGGGGGATAATCCCTGCAAGTGGAGGGGGGTGGGGGATTGGATAGGGTGGTATATGCCCCAGCCCGATGCCTGGCACCCTCTCACAGACTTGAAATGTTGGAAGGGCCCCTCTACACTCCCTCTTCCTATATCGACAATTTATATACCTATACATGAAGATGTACATATATTTTCTTATACACTTCCTCTTACCATCGCCAGATACATTTCCTCCCCAGCCACTCCGCGTTCGATAATCTCAGCACTCACCCAACCCACCTTTGGATTCGGTCCTTTTTACATAATTTCCCATGTCCCCATGATTTTCTTGTCACTAGTGTTTATGGTTATGATATCCTTATCATATATTAACTCAACTGTGTGTGCTCATGAAGCTTATTTTGAATAAATGTTTATAGAACATCAAGTGAGATAAAACCTTCAATACTAGGAATATTAGGGCAGAGATAAGAGAAATAAGGTTTATCTATGTCGATTTAAATACATAGGAATACTCCTATTTCAGCTTGCTTTTCAGTTATATAAAAAACTAATGAAATATTATAACTACACTAAACACTAGTAGAGGAAGATCTAAATATAGTAGTTTATCACATTTAATTGTGCCGTTTCTGAGATAAGTTTACGAGTTCTTCATATCTCACATGTTAAATTTATCAGTTTTCAATAAGTTATTGCTCTTAGTCGAAGACTTGTAGTGGCACTATCCATGATTACACAAATTAATAAAAAATACGCCAACAGACGGAGAAACAATGCAAAATAAGCGTATTACCAGTTTTTATTTAAAATAAGGAGATGAAAAAAATTAAATGATAAATTTTATCTTAAAAGAATTAAGACTTTAGAACACTTAGAAATTGTCATTATTTAGTTATCCTAAAGCAGGAGACACTCTCTCTCTCTCTCTATCACCAAAAATTTAGGCAGTACTTTGGTAATAATAACAACTTTTTTATTTACAAATATTATTTAATTTATTCAAATCTTAGACCGAATTACTGTCCAATCTTAACTCAAAACCTTAAGTTTGAAGGTCAACTAACATAAAGCTAGAAATATTTAGTTTATTTTTTTGGATAATGTACTGTTGTAGATATAGGTTTTAGACTAAACTCCCCCACCCACAATCCCTCAAATAAATGCGACCCTTTTTTTAAAAATAGTAAATTTTAAATAACTTTTATATTAGTAAATCTCCTATTGAATTGTGCATGATATTGTTTCAGGTAAGCCATCAGGTGAAAGTATGCCAAAATCAGAGGAAACACTGGTATTGTATACTTACAGCTAAATCTGTCTCAACGCAGGACAAGAGAATCAAGCGGCAGGTTCAAAGGTTTTACAGTCTCAGATTTCTGTAAGGGACTCAATAGACTAAATCCTTAATGAAATCTTCTCTCCTGTCCCTGAGATAATTCGACAACAGACAGACAGACAGATTCGTTGATCTCTCGGTAGCGGGGAACACTTAAACGTTTAACCATTTACGTCCAGAATGTATAGTTAACACTTAATATCTTAGCTGTGTATTAACTGGCAACGACAGGTACCTACAATTGGAATTGTACGAAAATCCGTCTTGCAGGAGTTATATGATCGAAGCATATTTCCAGTGGTTTATTAAAGAAGTTAATGGTTAAAATATAATTTTTTTTGTGGTATTTTATCCCACGTAAATGTTAACAATTTTTAGTGCAAGGGAACAGGACAAAAAAATCTAACTATCCCAGCCAGGACTCGAACCTTCGTCGGCCTCGGAGGTTAGACTCTCGGCACTAGTGTGGGGAATTTAATAACTTATCAGACTTGTCCTGGTATCATTAAGTGGTAAATGCAGCGGCCCGGATAGCAGGAGCTCCAGGTTTGAGTCCTGGCTGGGACAGTTAGATTTATTTATTCTGTTCCCTTGCACTAAAAATTGTTATAATGGCAAAATTTCACTTACACTCTTGAGAGGAAAATGAATATAAAAAATAAGTCCACAAAATATTGCCAGAAAAGTAAATTTTAGGGAAACGCTCAGCTCTTGTAAAAAATATTTGCTATCGGTAATCTTTACCTTAAGAAACGTTTTTTCNAATTATTTTTAATATATAAAAAAAACCCGAGAGGAAAATATATAAAAAAATAAATATACGTTAAGGTAGAGTTTATTTCCTCACAGCACACTAGAGAAGGGGTGTACTAGCACATCTTAAGACATTAAGACACATTTAGAAAGAATGTTACTTTTTAATGGTTGGCAGATCCCAGGATCGCACGAGGAGTATTCTGAACCACTAAAATCAAAAGCAAAGAAAGAAAAAACAATTAACTGTACTGTGAGTATTGAACTTTACACCTGATTGAAACTGTGCCCCCTATAGAACATAAACGTTATAAAATTATATTTTATACTTAGGTTTTTGAAACGTTTTCCGAATTCTAATAACAATGAGGATAAATCACTTTTGAATTCAGTCTTTCCTTCATCAAGAGGAGCGAAATATTAACTCTTTTGAGGATTTGAGATCAAAAGTCTATGAAATACCAAATTCAGTTTCTATAATGAAAAATAAAGAGGCCTCCGAACGTTCGAAATTACATTTTTAATTATTTTCCCCCAACATTTTTTTTTTGTTAAAAGTTACAGAACAAAAATCTTTAAAAAAAAAGTACAGTACTATTTTTCATTACGCCTTTTTCGTTAAATAGAACAGTAACAACGATGTTAATAATTTTCGTATTTAGTAGTCCTCTGAACCTTCCCCCCTCCCACCCAACGATTTTAGTCATTAATGAACTCATAATAATAAAGAGCACACACACACACACACACACACACACACACACACACACACACACACACACACACACACACACACACACACACACACGCACTCGTGCGTTATTTTATCTTTACTTATATTCAGTAAAAGCCATTGCTTAAGTGCTGCATAAATACTTTTCCTGTAATGATCAACTAGTTCATACGTAGTAGGCAGAATAAGGACAATAAATAAATGTGGCTTAAGCAAACAAGAAGGGATATCTTCTCTCTATATTAAATAATAAGATTTACTGATTTAGCAAATATTTAAATTTTAATTCAAGTAGCTTTCCAAACAACAGAATAATGAAAGAATAAAAAAGGTTTCACACCCATTAGATCGAATCATTCTCCTCGTACAGCTAATAACAATGTTTAAGTAAATTATGATATTACGAATTTTTGGACCCCCCCCCTATTCCCCGATAGAGCCCTTTGTACGATTTGAACCTTTAATACCTCGACGCGAATACATAAAAACCAAATAAGAGGGTTGTTTTCCCTATTTACAAATAGTTGGGTGCACAAAAACATTCACCCATGCATGTGCATTGGGAGCAGCATTATTCTCGTCTTTGGTTGATTTTGACGCGCTTTCTGTACGTTTTCCTATGCAACCTCCTTTGTTAAATTATTGTGAAGATTACAATTTAAGTACAAATTTCAAATTTTTAAGAGACAAGATCACTTATCACTTTTAAAATTTTTGATATATAGAAATAAGGAGTATGTTGTAAATTGGAATGAATTATAGAAAAACATTACTACAAGTAAGTAATTTTATTTAATAACAACAAAATCTTTAAATTTGTATTTTCTTTTCTGAAGGAAGTCTATTTAATGAAAACAAAATTTGTGAAAATAATTCATAATATTTAACTCTTAATAAGTGGCAGTTCCACATGGACTATAGAGAGCATATAGAGAGTTGTAACGTTAGATGTTCAAACAATCAAAACAAATTAAAGAAAATTACTGTAATAACACAGGAGTTTGGATTTGATTATGTTGTTCAATTAGCCAATTACTCATGTATTTTTAAACCTCTGAATTATTTAGTCCCCTAAAAGCTGCGTTAAGCTGTAAAATTAGGCATAAATTAGTCAAAAACCATTGAGATCAATAATTAACGCTTTTTTTCTTAGCAAGAAAATCGCTTCGTGAATAAATTACCAGGCATAAAAGTTTTTAGGAAAATCTGATACAGTAATGAACTTACTTGATTCTGATTGGGTAAATTCTCAGAATTTTCTTTTCTTTTTTAACATACGATGAGGGTAAATCCGTAAAAGAATCAAATTAGACATTTAAGTAATGTGACTTGACTATTAAAATTTTTTTTCAATTACTTCATTGATTAACTTTCTGCTGAAAGAAGCTAACAATAGTCAACCGAGCAAGATCTGCGCAATCTAAGCGAATTTCCCATGTTTATATAATTATCATAAGAGTTTAAGAATAATGAATGAACAAGAGGGATAAACAATGTGCTTATTGGTTAGGACTAGTAAATTTAGCACTAGACTGCCTAGGAAGTAAAAGTGAGTGAAGCGCTCCCTGTTGTGGTTACGTACTTAAATTTCTTTCTCAAAAACGTTTTTGATAAAAATGTTATAGAACGTAATTAAATTACAATTTACAACCATTAAGTTTCATCATTTTTTTCATAACTTAAATAAAAACGAAGATACAATTATTATAAATTTTTATCCCTTAAACAGCTTTACTTCCATAAACGATTTCAACTAATAATGAATTTTAATGTAAAAAAAAAATTTATATTCATTAAATAGCCGAGAAAAAATCTCTTTTAACCTCCACTTTCAACGCTTTGAGCACTTTAGCCCTTAACTTACTTAACCTAACGGTTTGCAAAAAGAAGCTTAAATACAGAATTAGGTTTCATTTTTAAAAAATTCCGTATGTATATAT
>KZ807426.1:56122-67985 GCA_000696205.2 Oncopeltus fasciatus
ACTTTTTGAAAAATATTTAAGCATAAGAATATTTAAAAAAAATTACATTTAATTTTGCCTGTTGAACAGGCTCTCTTATTTTTATGATATGGAAAACAAATCGGTTTTTAGCCGTTTCATGATAAACCCTTGAAATAATCAATTTTTGGTATAAATATAATGAGGGAGAGGGGTGGAGTTTAGACGAAAAACAAAATTTATGATTGTAATATGTGGAGTTACGGAAAGGTTTAAAAAATGTAATAGTTCAAACATGTGGTTTTCTAAAGTTAATTTTCCTTAACATTTTTAGAAAAACGTTTGTTAAGCTAAAAGAAATTGACGAATCTAACTACGATGGGGGAGCGCTTCCCCCACTCTCCCCGAAGCCGGCCAATCTAGAGCTAACCTCAGCGGTCATACCTTTTACACTCTTCCTTCTCTCCGGCTCATATAGTTCACTGTGTTTTTAGATACATTTTAACGAATAATGGGAAATCTGCTTAGATTACGCTTTTTAGCTATCAAAAGTATCGGGGATTTTTTTCCTTTTTAAGATTATCTTAGCTTTGGGATGGGGGTGGGGTGAGGGGTTACATATTTCAAGATATGCATGACGTATAAGCCTCTTCAAGAAGTTGAATGGGGGGGGAGGGGTCTAGGCTGGCTAGAAATAAGATGGCTCACTCAAAATGTTCCCTCATGACCCCAAGAGGTTCTTTAGGAGTGAAACATATGCTTCTTATGCAATAAATAGCCCTAGGCGTTACACAAATTCAGACTTGACTCCTACATTTCCGCCAACAGATCAAATGCCACTGACACCTGCCAATCGTAGTCTTTATCAATCTATATATTATTTCATACAATTCATTATTTCTCAATTTCATTCTAATGCATATTTATTCAAATTGAATGACTTATCCCAATTTAAAATCAGTATTCTCGAACTGGAGAATAATAATCTTATTACATTTTCTCTGATCTTTGATTTGAAATTAGAAATTACAAGCTATCACAGATCTTTCTAATTAACTTTTTCGTCTGAGCTGTGATTTCCAGAATAATTAGAAAATAATCCTTCAGGGAATTCTTTAGAGAACCATTAAGTTAATCCTTAAAATTGATAAGTTAATTCCTGATAGAATCATTTCCTAATTAGGTAAATAATCTAAAAGGTTATTTTTTTTCACTACCAATGAATATAGAAATATTATACCTTTTGTAATCTGTCTTCATTGGTTTTTGGCAAAACATCTTCTTGATGGTTTGCAGAAACCAATGAAGACGGATAATAGAAGGTATGTTAGTTCTATATTCATTGGTAGTGAAAATAACCCTTTAGATTATACAGATGTGTATTATAATAAAAAAAATTTCTGTGTTAATGTACGCTTTAGATATTTAAAAAACATCATATATATTACATTACAAAAATAAATCTTATTCAACAGAGAGAAGTTTAAAATTATTAATATATAGTATCACTTCAGGCATACTACTTTTGTATTAGCATTATTGCAATTTAACAAGTTATTATATTTTATCGCAATAATATCTAAAATCAATAAGATTCTCATGTAAGCTCCCTCGGTCTTTAGGCCAGACCATGTCGAAAAGTTTTTTACATCATGTGATTAGTTTCTTCATGGTCAGGAGAGAGACTAAATGTCAAGGATGCTTTTATACCTATCTGCTATAAGGTATCGATCTCTGCCTTCCCATTGGTTGGATCTTATCAGTTCATTTTCGAAAGTACCATTCTGGCTTTTCTTATCACTGAAAGTAGGGTCGATTATTCTAACTGATAGTGCTCGTTTCAATTTTGACTGTGGGTCTTCCCTATTAGTATTTTTGGGTATTTATGATTTCTCTGGCTTTTCTAATTGTTCAGCGGTAGTAGTTATACTCTCTAGCTAAAGATATGATAAAGTTATTGTGAATCTAGGCCCAATAATGGGCCAAACAGACCCTGGCGTGAAAACGCATGTTTGCTGATGTGTTTATTCACAAACGATGGCCACTAGAGAGAATGTGTGGTCAGCAGCACCGTTCTGTCTACCTGATCGATTAGTAATAGTACCCAATTGCAGAGTATTGACTGGAGCACACAAGGAATATCCTCTTCAGATGCGTTAAGAGCGTGCGAAAAAAAAAAACTTTTAACTGATTGAACTCGGGACTTTAGGCTCAGAAATCCTGTCTCCATAACCAATGGACTGATTTTGATAAATTTTATAAATAAAAAAATCAAACTAAACTCTTCTTGTACTATTCCTATATGACGTAAGATGGTCTGAATATACAGTCCGTCAACAATATCATATATGAGCACGATTTGAAAGTTGTCCGAGTAGCAGGTACACAGATACACTAAAAATAACATATTTATTATGATTAGATAATTTTAGTTGGGGTTCGGTCAAGGTAGATCCAAAAAAAAATTATTTTAAAAAGTGTATTTTTTTTAAAGATTATCTGCCAACGTTTCGGCTTACATCGTAAGCCATATTCAGGGCTGTAGAAGACCACAGCCCTGAAGATGGCTTACAATGTAAGCCGAAACGTTGGCAGATAATCTTTTAAAAAATAAACTTTTTTAAATTTGTATTTTTTTTTCTGGATCTTTCTTGAACGAACCCCAAATAAAATCATCTAATAATAATATCTAAGGTAAAAAAAAATTCTCCTTTTGAACATATTTACTATGTTTTACAAATATGGAATGTAAAATAAATTTATCAGGGCAATCTAAGATAGGTTAGGGTTGAGGCTAAAACAAACAAATTGAACTGGATAACAATTGTCTCACGGCAAACCCCTTCCTTCTTCTACAGCTATTCATCACACTGAAGATTGGTATTAGAATATTTATCAAAATCCTATATACTCCACAATAGCATTATCTATTTATTTTATTTTAGTTTCGAATTATTTAAACATATAGTTAAATTAAGATTTTTTGTATAAATAAAATAATTACTTTTCATCCTAAACATAAGACTGGCCCATTTTTAGATTTTGGAAATAATTAAAACAAAAAAAAATCCTGAAGGAACAAAGCATGAGGAGCGTAAACTAAGCCTATTTTCCATATTTTATCTGCATAATATCTTACAAATCGGAATGGACAACGAGTTTAAAAATTTAAGATCAGAAATGCTGGCCATAGGATATCCCGAATATTCCACTGATGAGAAAGAAAGAGTGGCGAAATTATCTGGCAATCTTTGTTTATGGATACTGAAACAAGTATTTTTTGTAAAAATATTATTAAACATAATTAATAGACATTTTCTGTATACATCTATGAAGAATGATCTTTTTCGTACCAATTATTCATTTTAAATTTTCCCTAGTAAGCATTGACAATTCTAGCCTATATTAATTTACGATGCAAGGTGACTTAACTTCATTTTTTTTTTATTATAGTTGAGATCTCGAGTTTTTATTACTCTTGTTTCACTACCTTGGTATATGAGTCTCACTTCACTCCTCACTGACCAAAGGTGAGAATCTCCGAAAATTTTACTCTTTGTAACTTTTTCTTTTTGTGTGTTTATCTCACCTGTTCTTGTTTACTATATATATATTTATCGCACCTGCGAGTGATTCTCATTTTCAATATATATATTTTGCCAATAATATTAGCTTGAAATCATGATGAGAAATTGAAAAATCTTGAAAATATTTATTTTTGTTTTTGTTTTTTATAAAGATTATAATGGCTTATTTTTAATATAGTAAAGTAAAAGATAAATAAATCAATGTTGGATATAGAGACACATTCCATTCAGGAATTCCCCGGGAGCTGTTATCAAGATCCAAGCGCCCCAGGGGAGGCATTAATTGCTATTTGAAAGCAGAAGTGTGTTTACATTCTCGCCCTCGCCATACTGACATCCCACTCCTAATACAGTGTTTACAAGGGAGGTTCTCCAGTGTATTAGCAGAAATTTTCCGAGGTTCTCAGCTGTCCAATGCTATTTAGGATAATAACCCACTGCCAACTGTATAGTAGAGCGCGTATAGATGGTCCTAGTACAGATGGATATCGAGTCGTTTTCTCTCTGAGGGGAAATCAATTCCTCTCCGATCTCTTTGATTCTTCACGATCATACTGAGCTGCTGTATAAGGATATTGGGAGCACAGATGAACAGCACATCTAGCCGACATTTGCTATTCAGAGTATCAGTTATCTTAAACTCTTGAATTTTACAGAACATCTCTTAAATTATAATTTATATTTGACGTGGTTAGTTAATAATGACGGACATAAAAAATAATTTTTGAATTTATTAAAGTTATTATTATTAGGAGGCATGTACAGAAGGGTAACATAAGTATGGTGTGACGTCATTTATATAGAGGTACTCATGCTAAGATGCATTATCTAGGTAGTAATTTGATTGTTAAGTCCCCTTACATTAATAAAAGCCTAGAAAATAGTGCAGTGATACTAAACAATAGCATTTTTATTAAAGTATTTTCAATATTAAGGCCTATATATCTGACCCTCATGCAATTAGACACCATACAGAATTTGAATGAAACAGACAGAATTAAAAGACATACATTTTCGACTTCCATTAAGAAATAATTACATTACTACATTATGACTAACACAACCCAATATTTGGAGAAAAAAAAAAAGAAGCATTTTTGACAGTTAAGCAAATGTGATCAAACAATATATTTTTTTTCTACTTTTTTCTACTTCAGGATGGAAAGATCAAAAATACATTAAATACTTCTAACAAAACTATTTATTCCCCGTCTAGTTTCACGTTCTTAAACGCCTATTCAGGGGCTTAAAATATATTGTAAAATTTATTACAATGAACCTTGAAAGCTACATCAAGACTGGGAAGAAACCTCTCAAGTTAAGTTACAGAGATTTACAAGTAATCGTTAATTCTATATTCTTAAAATTGAAATTATGTTTATATTTGAATGCGTGGTCCGTGAGCGAAGACTTATTATCTCATTATCGATATATTGGCGAATTATGTATATATGTATATATATATATATACATGGATGTTTATGTATCAACATTCTTATTCTTCCCTCAAACTTACAAATTTAATGTAAGTCGTCATATCAAAACACTATGTGCTACATTACACACAAAAATTCTTAGACACCACAATCCATTCCATTCTATTTTATTTAATAACCCTTCCAGAATAACACACATGGAAGATGTACTAATTTAAAATTATTTCAAATTTATAAATGGAAATGAGTGTTCTGTCCCTCATAAATTATTTTTATTTTCCCCCTTTTATTGGCTGATAGTTTTATTATTTAATTATAACCAATAATTAATAATGCTTGAAATAATATTAATAATTTGTAGGGAATTTGTTGGGTTCGGTCAAAGTTGATCCGAAAAAAGAATAATAATTTTTTTTTTTTTTTATCTGCTTTGACCAAACCCTATCAAATTCTAACTAATGATCTCCNAACTAATTGTGGCTTCTAAACCACAATAATAAAAATTTACGCTTCAGTTAAACCCTCCAATGCATTTTTGTTTATTTTCACTGTGTTACTCTTAAAGTGTGTATTGCATTTCATTACTCTACACTAAGTATTACATAAAAAAATCAAAATATGAAAAAAAATTTTCGCACTTGACATTGCATGTATTTTGGTCTAATTTTTCTCAATAACCAGCCTTTTGGTTTGGCATTACTTGCTACAATCCGAATTTCATTTTCAAAAACTTAAGTGGCCTGCATATTGTGTATAGACACACTTACATGCTTGTGTGACACACACACAAATCAGTTTTAGTGATTATCATGTTTGGTGTCTAGTAGTAGGTTCGAAGAAATTATTGAATAAAATTTCAAATAAATTGTCTTAAGAACAACATCAATAGCTATATTCCTTAATAATTCGCTTGAAAAAAAAAAAAAAAAAAAGACCACGTTGGTTCTCATTTAAATTTCTTATTTAATTCGCACTAAGGCATGACAAACAGAGGAATAAATACAGTCTTTTGCTTCTACATAAAAAAAAAAAAAATAAAAAAAAAAGAGAATTGAAGGCTAATAGAATATTACCCAACAGAGATGTATGACCAATAGAATAAATTATAACAGGAAAATTGCATTCGAATGGTAAAACCCAATAGTCAATAAATGATTATGCTTTCTTGAGACATCTCAAAGAAGAGGATGTTAAAAGAGAGAGGCTGCGGCAGTGATTTGTAAACTTATATCTAATGGCAAGCGGCTAGAATAAATTAAAATGTCCTGTGACTTTGATGACGTAATTTGTGTTTACGCGAGGACAATACGGTACACTGCAACAACAATACTTTTTTATTTATGCCAGTCTAAGATTATATTATAGTCAATAACTAAGGAAAAATAATGTTTTTATTGCAAAATTTGAGTAATGGCACTCTGGTCTTTATAAGTCAGATACAAAAAAAAGTTTTAAGGTTTTAATGATATTGAAGGGAGTTGGGGTAAAAACTTAGCCTGTGATTAATATAAATACCTTAAAATCATGATGATAATAGTGGTAAAGTATTCCCACAATTCATTATTAATTTTAATCGTACAGATAGCTAGAAAAAAAAAAATACTACCTCGGCCGGGAACTTTAGCACTGTTTTCTATCCCTGGCTGAGGTAGAGAGTTTTATTTTTTATTTTATTTTTTCTTAGCTTCCTGTAAGATTCAATAAATACCTTAAGTTATTTCAAACTGTAGTCCTGTAAACTTGTCCATTCGCATGGGTTATCCATTAAAGATGTTACTAATGGCTTATACTACAAACAGCTGTTTAAGCATTGGGATTCGGGGTGCTGAGATAGTCGGGGGTATCCGTTCTGGTCTCTCAACCCTGTTTTATCGTTAAATAAAACCTTGTCTTGAGCCATAGATGTTTAAATTAGGGTAGCTATCCTGTAGATAGCCCCTCCCTTTCTGGTCCAAAATTTTAAGGGGTGGATTAAAAAATAGGTTATATAATTATGCATGTGTAAGAACAAAATTTTTGGTAACTGGTTACTATCCATCTTATCATTAAAAAATAATTAAATCATTGGCTTTATTCAGCTGTTATTGGTATTAAAGTCAGGAGTTCAGGAGAATTACCAACTCTACAATCTTGCTAACATAAAAGTCAAATGCAGAATTTTCGTAAATCAATCATACAAGAGCTCAAGACATGGCTTATATCATCATTTTATTCTGTTCCATCATGGAAAAAATTGTCGATAATTTAACTATTTACTGTGAAAGTATTAAAAAAAATTGAATGGCAGCCATATAATAAATATAAATATTATAAAAACATTTTTGAAAACTGAACATTATTATAAATCTCTGAAAGTGATTAGTTATAAGTATGAGTTAAATTTAAAATATAATTGTAAGATTGGATTAGGTGGTTTGATAAAAATTTGTTCACAGTGGTTTGACTTATCGATTGTCAATTCTGTGATAACTGAAGTTCAGGTAGCACCAAATATTTTATATGGTTAACTTTGCTGGGATAATTGTTCCGAAGAAAGTGGAATCTGCTGGAGTAATATCGTTTAAATGCCTGAACGTTTGGGACCGGAGGGACGTCATTATTATATATATATATTACTGTGGCATAGAAATGACAGTCCTGATGGGATATTGGCGGGGAGTGATGGAGAGCTGGCGAGAGACTGAGGTGGTAAGAAAGATAATGACCTAAATCCTCCGAGAGGCCGTCTCTCTCACTCCAGGCTCCTCCAGGAATTTCATAAAAGTGAATATCTTCCTGGCAGGAAGCGGGAATTCCAAGACGAGGTCGTCCTTCTTCCTCCTAGGCCGAACATCACCATTCCTGGGGGAACGCGCTTCCGGGACTCTTCCAGGTTATTTCAGGAGAGAATTAGTTCTTACACGATTCCTGACAGTGTTTCACTTTATATCAGGGGCTATTATCCCAGCAAAGTTAACCATGTAAGATATTTGGGCTACTTGAACTTCAGTTATCACAAAATTGACAACCGATAAGTCAAACCACTATGTGAAAAAATTTTTATCAAACCACCTAATCCAATCTTACAATCATATTTTAAATTTAACTCATAACTAACCACTTTCAGAGATTTAATGAGAATTTTTTTATCACTTAATAAATATAATAAGTGTCTAATAGGTTTTAGAAAAAAATTCTTGTGATATTTATATTTAGTATATGGCTACCATACATTTTTTATAATACTTTCACGGTAAATAATTTAATTATCGACAATTTTTTCCATGATGGAACAAAATACAATGATTAAATAAGCCATGTCTTGAGCTCTTGTAGGATTGATTTACGAAAATTCTGCATTTGACTATTGTGTTAGCAAGATTGCAGAGTAGTTGATTCCCCTGAACTCCTGACTTTAATACCCATAACAGCTGACTAAAGCTAATGCTTTAATTTTTTTTTAAATGATAAGATGGAGAGTAACCAGTTAACAAACATTTTGCTCTTTCACATACATAATTGTGTAAANTTTTTTTTTTTTTTTTTTGCAATGTTCCTTCTTATTAAAATTACCTACCTTCAAATTACTAAAGTTAATTAGAATCATTTTTTTTTAATTCTTCCTAATCATAGCCTCTACTTAAGTCTTTCCTCGTAAATAGAAAACGAATGAGTATTTTGTTTTTTTTTATGGGTATTAGACCATTAGGGTCATTGCACCCATTTTATAAAAGAAAACAACAAATATTGCTGGATCACTTGAAGAAAGAGGGGCGGAGAAGTAGAGCAGTAGCAAAGGGAGATAGAAAATCTCCGGCGAGATTTAAGGAGAAGCGACGGCCAACTAGCGATTTAACATTTTATGATAGAAATATCAAGAATTAAATTTGAATTTGGCTCCTGAAGGAGGGTCTGCATATGTGCGCCACTGAGTAGGTTTATCTGAGCTGGTTCATGGATATCCTTTATTCTTAACTTGATATTTACTGTGCAATGTATTTTAGTTATGTTCAATTTCTTATCTCCCTCATCATCCTCAGCTTAATAATTGCTTTAATTGCTGTTGTACTTATCTATATCAGTTAGAAAATTCGCAATACAGACTCTTTTTAAACTTGTGGTAAACATGATTTCCATTGAGGCTTTAAATAGATTGAAAGTCATAACGGACAGCGAGTTTCATCCACTTCGGCCCAGGACGGCTCGCCCCTGTGGCAGTATGGGGGAATTCAGTGTACCCCTGTCAGGACCTTAGGTAGGGGATGTTGGGGTTTTTGCCTGCTCCCACCCTACGTGCGGATGCCGCTAAGCTCTAACAGCCCTTCCGATTAATATATTAGTCTTAATTGGGGTGGTAACGCAAGTTCGGACCCTTCACACAACCACCCTCCAAGCTGGGCCATGCAGAATGGTGTGTGGACGTGTCAATGCTTGTGCGTGTGTTTGCGAGCGAAGGGAAAATACCCCCTCTACTTCTTATCCTAACGGTTATTGATGGTGGGATTCATTGCAGATCAATATATTTCTTATGATTAGCTTTAATTATCTATACAAGCTTAGTGTTCAGTGGAAGAAAGTGACTTTATATCGATATTTAAAGTAACATGAAAACAAAGAGTCAATATCAGTAATATTTAAGTACTTATATTCAATAATAAGCTTTTTTAATTATTATTATGTGTTAGCCTCCCTATTAACAACTTAGGGTCATGGTGGGAGGGGCTATCCACAGGTAGCTATCTCATTCTAAACATTCATGGTTCAGGACAAGCTTTTATTTATTGATTTCGCTTGGGCTGCAAGACCCGAAAAGATCCTATGAGTTACTCTGAAAAAAGAGTTAGAACATCTGAACCTATACAACATATGAAAATAGCTTTTATCAAATGTGAATTATTTTAGATTCAAATTTTACTTCATGAAGTGAAGTGAAATGTACTTTTAAAAAACAGTGAATTAAAATCATTTGAACTAATTTCCATGAATTTGGATATATTAGGTATACGTATAAACATGTCAATCACTTATACTACTATATTAATCATAATCGCTATACCAGTAATGCAC
This sequence comes from Oncopeltus fasciatus, assembly GCA_000696205.2. Taxonomy (NCBI): domain Eukaryota; kingdom Metazoa; phylum Arthropoda; class Insecta; order Hemiptera; family Lygaeidae; genus Oncopeltus; species Oncopeltus fasciatus. Next base: position 66,150 of record KZ807426.1, read on the forward strand.
GATTTTCATCAATCACTATAGATTGCAGGAAACATTGTATAAATAATTATATGAATTTTCAGTGCCAGGATTCGTCCCATTTAAAGAAACAATTACGATTGCTTGACCATTATGCTGATCATAAACCATTCAGAATGGTACAGTTGAATACTAACTCCATTTGATCAAGTTTGAGTTCTATTTAAGTTTTTATTCTATTCATTAAATACATACTTACATAAAATATATAAATTGCTTTTAAAGGGAAATTATGAGCACTACAGATATAAAAATCATTAAGTTAAGTGTAATGATTAAAACTTATCCCCACTCCTCAAAAGGATGAAAAAACTTCATTCATTATTTTATACCGTCACTAAAAATTTTGTGTAATTTATAATACTTATATTCACTGAATAATAACCATGGCAACAATCTTTCAAAATTTATTAAAATGTAAAACAGATAGGAGAAAGATCCCTGAGAAATAAAACACAGGAAGAGCTGTAGGAAACAGAGAATGATTTGAATTGGAAACGAGTCTAGATTTCCACAAATACCGAAGAAATACTGAAATATCTGAGAAATTATTGGTCGCAAAAATAACAATAAACTCGTGTTATTTTATTTCAAGAAGTAGGGCGAAGAAATATTTCTGTAGAGGGTAGTTTTAGGGCGAGTGTACAAGGGATGTGTGACCGTCTGAATCCTCCAATCATGTTCGATAGCGGAGGGGGAGGATCTTCTCTATGTATATATATTCAGGTGTAGGCGTCAGAGAATTTTTAACGCTTTCTTTCGAGACTTACGAGATTTCTCTTTTAGGCCCAGTCGAAGAGAGGCTCTGAACTTGAATGAAAAGGTAGTTAGAATATTCTTTGCAACTTCAAGATGAGACACAGTAGTACTGGACTCCTGAGTCTAAAATCCCTGGTTTAATGATCACAGTGCGGAGTTGGATTTTCTCTCTGTGCTTCTGTCTGTAATGGACCCAGAGGATTCCTGGTGTGCTAATAGGAAACTCCCAGCCCTATTTGGGTAACCATTCTGCATTGAAAGGGAAACTATCAGGCATCCAAAATGGTGAGCTAACCACCCGCCTTCTCTAGTTTGGCATGGACCGAAAATAAATGCATCCTTAATATTTAATTCTATTTCCGCCCTGGGCCTATGCAGCCTTTTGCGGGACTGAGTTTTTATTAGGCAGAGTTAAGGTAAAAATTAAGTGAATTTATAAGTATGAAATTTCTGTCACCCAGAAGTTAAGCAAATTCTCGAGAGCCGCAGTAACTGAATAAATTATATAAATGTTAATTAAAGAATAATATGATAATACTGAGCAATAATAATACTGAAAAACATTAATACGAATAATTTATAATTTAAATCTCATGAAAGTGTCATTCTTACTACTTGTATTGTTTTTAATAGCACAGTGAACTACTTATTTTACAATTGTTATTTAGTTATTTAGAGTTAAAGATATATTTTATAATCCGGAGAGAGAAATTAGTATAAAATAAAATACCACTGAACCAGACACTATGCTAGCCGGGAAGGAACGTTGTCTGAAGTATTTAGCTATCGTAGTTACATTCGAAAATATACTTTTCAATAAGTAAAAATGTTTTACAACATAAATTATAGAAAATTAGAATTTCTATCAAAAAAATTTACTACATTATCTACAAACCTTCTTGTAACTCAAATAAATCGAAGATATAAATATAATAAATATTGGAATTCCTCTAATTCCCCACTCTCAATCTCGTTTGACTTTAATCTATAAAGGATTCATTTCTGAATAGTTGGAATTAATAAGTTATAATACGGAATTTTATATATATATTTTAATAA
>KZ807426.1:86638-101442 GCA_000696205.2 Oncopeltus fasciatus
TAGACGAAACTTTCGAATAATTTCAACGAGTTCGTTAATAATTAAATATTCACACTCAATGGGAATGGATATAGAGGAAAATGAAAATTATAATTATTAATATTGATATTTACGTTTTTATTTCAGTTGCAAAAATGATTTTTGAACATAATAAGGGCAAAATTGAATTTTCTTAAATTTATATTATATATTATTCAAAAAAAAAAGCTCATAAAGGAAAACATTTACCAACATAAATACGATTATAGAGTACCTCCACACTTATTTTTGGCCAGTATTATGCAAATATGTGTGGTCTTTCATTTTTCATTTAATATTATCTCTGGCTATTTAATTACACTTCATTATTTACTCACTTTTATGTCCATCCTTTTGCTTGACGAACTTTTTTACCTTTCAAGAAATGCTCATGAAGAAATGCTGGACATGAAGCCTGGAAAACTGTTGGATAATATTTTAAAGATATTAGGTATTTCACTATAAAAATTAACCCTCCCAACCAAAACTAGTGAAAAAACTATTAAAAATGTTTTAGGACTGTAAATGCTCTTAAAGTCCTCTTTAAAAATTTGAAGAATATTTGCAGATCATATACATATGTTCTGCAAACATTCATTGCCCATAAAAAAAAAATGGACAATAAAATTATTTAATGAGCTAATAAAATGAATAAAGTTTATACTAAAAGACCTTGAAAATGGAATAAATTCCAATAAACGAACAAAAATTTAAATTACAATCCTGAAAATAATATGACTGGTTCATCACATTTCTTATTACCGACATTTTTCTTTTGTAAACATCTCTCTCTTAGGCGACATACTGCGCGTATTTCTTTATCATTCGCGTTTGTTCCTCATTCATAAAAAAAAAAAAAATGGCTGTACCAGAAATCCTTAGGGGAAGATTTTTATTTTAATTAAGAAGGACACAAATTTTCTTGCTTAAATGTTATGATTTTTTTTTTAAGTAAAAATATTGCATAGAATTAGGGAGTTAAAAGATAAAAATAACGTTAAAATACAAATATTCATAGAATATGATACTGTTTAATTCGCTTTATTTTTTTTTTATTATTTTTTTTTTTTTAGGGCTTGTCGACTTTTTGGTCATTAACGCCATTCGCTTTGTTTACGCGACTCCAGCACTTGTGAACGGATAAATTCTTATATTGCAGGAAAATGCATCGTGAAAATCCGAAAACCCGGGGGGACCCCTCCGGAGGGTTCCATATAGGTCAGTGAGGGCCGGTAACCACAAGATTACCTTCCCACAGACTAGACAGATCCGTAATTGAAAAGGATACCCCATGTCTGATACATTCTTTCCTGTGCTTCAAGTAATTTTATTCTTCCCACTCTTCGATTACACATACGATTTTCTCAAAGAATTCCTAATAAATAAAATTTATCTTCGCTATATGTATTAATTATGGCTAGCTAGCTATTTATAGCTGAAATTACAAGTCTTTCATTCCTATTTTTTCCACTAAATCTTTCCCGCAAGTTACTTTAAGAAGCATAACATAAATTATTCACTCTCATTGAAAGATTACCAGTTTTTTTTTCATTCATTTCATCATCGAAAAAGTTAAAAGTTTCGATGAATAATGAAGAATTGACGATAGTTTTCCATTTTACGACTAAAACCATTTCCGAACTTCATAAAAAAAATCCCCGACATTTTCCATAATTATTTAATTATTATAATAAAATATTTACTATTTATTTTGTTGAATAATAATAATCGACTATTTATCCGTTATAATGAAATAATAAAATGTTTTTTCACCCAAATATATTATTCTTCTCATGGATTATTTTCAGGAACTCTACGACTTTAGGAAGTTTTTTTTTTTTTCACACATGGAAATACTCAGTATCATGGTGGGAGGGGCTATTTACAAGTAGCCTCCCTGTTCTAAATATTCATGCCACTGTAGGAGCTCTTATTTCTCGATAAAAAAAAATTGCTCAGGGCAGATTATAACCCAGGAGTCCCAATAGGATTTCATCAGCTAAGCCGGTGCCCTAAGTTTAAACCCTGAATGAGTTCTTCTATGGTAAATAGCTCCTGAAGATGGCACATAAAGGATGAAAATGTTGTGAAGGAGACACATCTTGTTGTTGTATTATCTTAAGGGGAAATTCCCAATGCCGTTAAACCAGGATGCATTTATTCGTCCATACCTAACAGACTTATCTGCCGTAACATTTGGCAAATTCTTGCCTCTGAAGAAGACCACTCTCTAAAGGGAGCATTAGAGAGTTTACTGTAGACGTAAATGGCCTGTATTGAGCAGAGCTGGAAGTAGTTACAAGTAGGGGTGATTAAGCCCCTCCCATAATGAGGGCTGTAGCCATTCAGGCCGTCGGGGGGGGAGATCTCAAAAGACAGTGAGCCACCGGCCGGGACAGCATTCCAAATGAATACCATCGATCAGAGTTAGTATAACTTGTTAAGACTTAATTAAAACTTTCGAGGGTAATTGGCAAGGAGGCTGAAACTGACACCGTAAAACTGGTTGCGAGCCGTTTACCCGAGGTCCTCTTAGTTTTTACAGGGTTGATGAATGCCTTTCATCAGGCTATAAAATCTCTCGAATTGACGAACAAACAGCCTAATTTTAGCAGATATACACAGAAATGTATCAATCTTGGAGATCAATTGAATGAAAGAGAAGCGAAAAAGATTATAAACGATCTTTGTTGAATCTCGATCCAGAATATTTAGAATGGGAACTCAAAGAACAAGATCCTGAGATACTCTTATCCAAAATGCCCTTTAGAAATGTATTCAAATATCTTTTCACAGCTTAACGCTCTGAAGCGTAATGCATGAAATAAAATATAAAATTTAGTTGTATCGAGAAATAAATTGAAAAATCTTACAGTTATACAAGTCCTATACAGATCCTTATCAGAGCCTGTAACATTAACATTAGGCAAACAGAAATACGGCTAATATTTAAACCTACTTTTAGGATGTCTGTAACCTAAGAGTTTATATGTCCATGGTCAGAAGTTGCAATTTGAAATGGGGAAATTACGCTACAATTTTTTGTATATACCTTAACCAGGAGATAGAATAATCTTTGTAAGTATTAATTTAGTTGTGGTGTATTATCCCACGTAAATTTTAAACAATTAATGCGAGGGAATAGAATAAAAAATCTATCTGTCCCAGCCAGGACTCGAACCTGGATCTCCTGCCTTCCGGGCCGGTATGCTTCCATTGCACCATCGGGGCGAGCTAGATAACTTATTACTTATTACTCGGAACTTACAGGAAAAACAATTATTAAAATTTGGTTCAAAAAAATAATTTAAGCATATAGTTTTCGGGATAAAAGATGATGCAAGTGTCATAGGATTAATCTGTAGATAATTTTTTTCTTATCGCAAGAATCTATATATGCCCCCCAAATTTCACTTTTTTAATACCTGATTTCTATGGATTGTAGATAGGAAATCAATAAAAAAAATAAGGGAGGACCTACGTACATAGTAAATGAATTGTTTTTATCAAATATAGACGTGGATTGATATTTGAGAACGATAGTCATTAAGTTAAAATACAGGAATATACCAGTTTAATAGCTTTAAATATTTCACAACTAATTTTTATTGTTTCTGTAGCATAATTTATTCATTCTTCTATTGGAATGATTTTACAGCATTCAATACTGCGTTAGTAAGAGAGTTAGCCCCTAAAATTAATTGAAACATGTGCTGCGAATAACCCATTTGAAATCAAATGATTTTGAATTTCATTATTTACATTCCCTGAAATGTTCAAAAATTTATTCAACTCAAAAATTTCAATTTGATTAATAAAATATCATCGCATCTTGCTTTACAAGGGAAATAATATTAGTAATATTCGTAATATTAGTAATATTCCTGGAAACGATCTCGTATCTAAGTATCAATTATGGTTTGCATGAGCATTTCATTCTGAATATTGAAATATATTTAAGGTATCTGAGAGGAAAAAAGTTCATCTAACAAAGTTTTATTGCAACAGCGTTTCTATAATAAATCTTTCCGATGGAAAAATACTTCTGATTCATTATCTTGAACAAAGATGAGCTATTCAGGTACAAGCATATCAATTTAGAGCCAATCATTTAACTTCTTTAAACGAGAAGTTCTTCATTGACTAAGCTGGCTGGGATTTTGAAAACCCGTCAAGTTATATTACAGTGTTACTTTTCCTTTCAAAAATATGTATAAATTCAAGAAAATTTTAGCAGAAGAAAAAAATGTGTAAAATATTTTATTCAGAGTAAGACGCAGGAGCATTGGTAATAATTAGGTTCTTTGCTTTTCAAAGCTAATTTAAATAATTTAGATTTTAAATAATTAAATTAGCTTCATCAATAATTAAATATTACCAACTTTTAGCACTCAACTCCTAAGTAAACTTTTGATAGCCAGTGATCTTCACTGGCGTCGATACAAGTATATCCTCGAAGTTTAATTCAGCTGTGTAATATCTTAACTATTATTGCTAATAAAATTGTTCCTTTTTTAACTACCACACCTACATCATGAAAGACGTCCATCAACATTATAAGCCCATCAGTGGGGAACCAAAGGTTCCTTTACCAGAGATAAGATACTTGTTCATTGTTGATTGAAGCTTTTTTAGCTAAACATCAAAAACCATATCCTATGCATTACACTTTTTACCGCAACACCTGCAAGTTATTCAGGAATGGAAAAACTTTGAAAAACATAAATAAATCACGTAAAATCTCAACACAAAACATTCAAACTGAGATAAAACATATGCACTCCAGCTAGCATTAACAGCCAAATTCCCCAGATACACACAGTTAAATACTCAGGCATCACGTTTGACAGAAGAATAATATGGGGCCAGATACAAACAACACAAAACATAACATCTCAAGTATCATCTAAACACTTTATTCTCTCCTTCAACGCAAATCCAACTTGCACATGACACAGAAATAAAACGCACACAAATATTTAATAAAACCAAGTAAGACTCAATTGTCCAAAATATTAAGGCCAAAAGCCCTTAAAAGTATTACAAACATCTGCCAATAGTGCCGAAGATCACCAGTGAAGACTTAAATATGTAAAATGAAAAAATTATCTGGACTATTATTATTTTAATTTCTAGCTGACCGACCGTTCCTATTTCAGAAGTGAGATATTAGTACATTATGAACGATACTCTTGTGAACGTCAGGTTTACTAAAAGCTAGTAACCCATGGTAACGGCTCCATCTCCAGCCTTAATGCAGTTGAAAACTCAATTTAAACTAGTTAATAAATGGTTTAATCATCAGAAGGGTAATGGTGATACCAACTCCTTGAAGGAAGACCATCAGCAACGTAGGCCAATTTGCAACTAGTTAATTAATGCTTCCACCTTCAGAGATGGAACACTAGCGTAAATATACATACATATTCCAGTTCTCTTCGGCAACCCGAGCAGTGCGAAGTCGTCCCTTACGGATTTAGGACTAGATTTTCCTGGTCCATTTTCCTGCTCCAGTCCATCGCTGCCGGAACGCCTCTGCAAACTTCTTCCAGAAGATCCTGGGTCTTTCTCTTGGTCTTCGGGCCTCCATCCGAGTCTCGTAGGTCGTCCTTGCGGATTTGACTTCGTCCATCCTCAGTAGATATTCAAACCATCATATCTTATGTTCCACTGAGATATCTTCGGCAGGCTTGACCTCTTAATCTTAACCTATCCCTTCCATAAATAACAATGTACTAGTTCTAAGATGATTTTAGTTGGGGTTCGGTCAAGGTAGATCCAAAAAAAAACAAATTTAAAAAATGTATTTTTTAATAAAGGATTATCTGCCAACGTTTTGGCTTACATTTTAAGCTATCTTAAGGGCTATCATGAAGATGAGAGAGGACGTCCTGTCCCTAAGTTCACATTTCCATGACTGGTATGGAAATGTGAACTTAAAGACAGGACGTCCTCTCTCATCTTCATGATAGACCTGAAGATGGTTTACAATGTAAGCCAAAACGGGTGATAATTTTTAAAAATACCCTTTTTTTTAAATTTGTATTATTTTTGGATTTACCTTGACCGAACCCCAACTAAAATCATCTTAGAATAATATCTACGGTCAACTAACTATCCTTTTGAATGTACTAGTTCCTTCAATAATTGGATCGTCCTATAATAATTTAAAACCAGAACCACCATTCGATCTAATATGAGCACCTAACACTGAAATATTTATCAGCAGAGAATTTTATGGGGGGTTCGGCCAAGGTTGTTTTTTTTTTTGTTTTTTTTGCTAGTATAGCAGTTGTTGGTGCCGTTTTGTGGTGGTGATGTAGGTTTCATAACTTACATACACAGCTGTTACCACTAGGCCGAAGGACAAACTTGACCGTATCTCAACAAAAATTCTCTACAAATCATCTCTACGGTCAAAAAGCCTCCTTTTAAACTGAAATGTTTAGATATTAACAAATTTATTGTGAAACTTTATTTTACTAGATTAGTTATATTCAATTAAAGAAATTATGAAATTTATGAGATAAGCTGACAATTTAGTTATTAAAAATAAATATATAATTATTTAAAAAACATAAATGAATCTTAAGAATATGTTATATTATCACTAGTGCACAGGTATTAATGGCTAAATCCTGAATGGGGACCAATCCTATCAATTCCTAACATCTCTAGTTAGGGTGAGATAATATTGGCCACTCACTATTAACTGATCCACAGCCCACACACTCTCGTGGGATTAATAGTACCTAGAATAGATCGCAGATATCCATGACCGGATCTGCATTCGCCAATAGATGATATCTTGTATCTGGAGTGAACCAAGTGTACCATTCGACCATTGGGAATGGGTAGCCCGATTTGCAGAACCTCGCATGGTCGAGCACATGAGTATTTGCTCAGGCAGAAATATCTTCTGAAGCCAGATAAGCTTCATTACACGTCAGCTTTAGATATGGCAACTATCACGGCTTAACAAAACAAAATTCTTGGGCTTTCTGTAATAATTTTAGTTAAAATGTTTCAATTATAATAAAAACGTTTTAGAAAATTGGGGTTTCTATCACTTAAATTTACTACAGATTGTTAAGTCATTTCAAATATTATGATATTTAACTTTAATTATGAGATGTAAAATGTAATTATTAAAGAGAAAAAAATTTACAGACCATAGAGGTGCACAGGTGAAATGTAAGCTAAAACATGAGTTTGTTCTTGGAATTTGAATAAATAAAAACTAATAAGCTAACAATAAAATTGTATTATTGCCAAATTGTTTACAGTCACTCCATGGTTAACAAATTTTTTTTTTCATTTATTCGATTCCTAATACCGATTCCTTTCCAATACCAAACCTTCCTCATGAAATTTGACGGTCAACTATCACCAAATTCTTTCTAATTAAATTTTCGGTTGCTGATAAACACTCACTCCTTTTAAAAATAATTATTTTTTTATTGCGCTTAAATTGAAATAATTCGAAAATTTTAGTACCATGTTATATAGTATTTTAATTAATGAAATCAACATCACAGTAGTTTTAAACATTTAAAAAATGTTTTTAATCGAGAATCACTGTTTATTAACAGAATATAATTACTAGAAATTACTTTAATAATTTACGTCAATTTTCACGAAATTAAAGTACAAATTATGTCCTTTTGATCGTTCAAAATCACAAGCGATATATAGACATTTATGTCTGCTCCTAATATCATCCAGTCAAATTTGTTGATTTACAGATATTAATTTTCAATAACTAATTTAGAGTTGTTCACCGAATTTCATTTAGTTTCAATGAAAGGGTCAAACTCTCCTCTCCCCCTGGCAGTAGTAATTTACAGGAAACATATTATAACTACTATTTAAAAGCAATTTGGCAACTTATATAAATCACTCGCAAATTTTAATCGAAATATTAATTGCTGTTTAACCCTCTACTGTCAAACGGAATATATTTGGAATATATGTATCCGATTTATCTGGATACAGAATTGCATTAGAAATACAACTAATTGTGGCTCTTAAAATTGAATTAATTCCCCAGTAGTAAATGCTAAATTCCGCCGAGTTACTTCTGACATATGGGGATACATGAGACAGTAAAGAGTAGGTCGGTCTGGGCTGCGGCTTGAAATTGATACACACTGGCATGCACGTGCTGGTTGGCTGGCGGTACATTCTTTGAGGCCAGCACTCCTCCGGTATCTTCATTTTGGTGGAGTACGCTTGAGGCGTATTACGGCGCCATTAGCTGGAAACAGCGACCGAGAGAGGCTCCTGAAGCTGTTACTTTAGTGTTTACATAGGCTGCTTTCAAGAGGAAGGCACAGATTTTTGGGCATAGCCATAGTAATTAAAGACAATGAGGAGGGGATAAATTATGAAATTGAACATAGACACTTTAATTATAATTTACAGTACAAGTAAACCCCCACTTCCAATCGTTCCATTTGTTGTTGTTTTTTCCTTTTTTTTTTTTTTTTCATTGGAGCTGTAATTTTTTTTAAATTTTTTTAATTTTTTCTTATCAATTAGCAAACAGTGTTAAATTTGTTCCAAATTAATTATTACGCCGACTAGATTCAGAATTGACTTTATTGAGACTCGACATTTAATCTAAACCCTGGCCAATATTAGCGCAATTTGGCTTGGATTTTTGGGGTGGTACTTAATTACGACATTCAAAAATTCATTGTGAGAAATAATAAATTTGGTTTCTAGAGAGATGCGCGTGCGCAGACACACACAGTTTTTTTTAAAGGTTTTACGGTATAGAAAACCCAAATTTAATATTTTCTTAAAGTAACTTGCCACGTTCATTCCAAAGACAATAATAAATATATTGTTTTTACTAGTTATACACACAAAGAATAATACAACACACGGTTTATACATGTATACTTTTCTAGAACGACTAAAACACTATACTTTTCATGAAATGTAATTATTCTTCCTTCTATCTAGACTAATATCGGTTCCAAGTTGTTCAATATCTTTTAAACTAGTCCTACGAACGCGTAAACTAACAACAGAAATATATTATATTCATGAATATCACGAATTCAATAATTTTCAATTACAAGAGTTCTCTAAAATTTCATATCTGACTCCCTTGAGAATTCTATTGTCGAAAAATGAAGCCAATAAAAGCAAACTTTTGAACTCTATTCAAACTTTTAGGGGAGAAGTTTGAAGTACTGTAAAAGGGAAGTGGGTTTACTTCGAATATCAACGCTGGATATTCCAAATTCTTCAGTAATGATCTTAATTTTTTAATTAAATAATAAACTCACTAAAATATAGCCTTTTTTTTAAATTCTTATTATAAGATCTTTATGAAAATTAAAACTTTTATAAAAAGAGGAATTCAGACCATTCCTTACATTGAAAAATTCTTAGAGCAATATTCAAAAATTGATGGGATTAAGTATGCTCAGGTTGAGAATCGAGACCGCAAGAGGCTTCGAGGAAATCTCTCACGTTAACCATACACGAAATATTATTAAATACTGCAATATTTTCTACCCACATACGTATCTTATCTTAATTGGAAGTCATTAAATTGAAAATTAATCAATATTTTATTCATTAATTACATTCTGTTAAATAAAACATTTTGTAATTTGATCACAATGAAGTAAAAATGACATTCAATGTCAATCACACGAGGAGAGAAGGTGTCCAATGACACCACTCTCGAAAGGAAGTCATTATAGGATCAATTTCTGTAAGGATTAGGATTAGGATCAGGTTATAGGGTGATCAACATCATGGTTATTACGCCCTGACTGTTGGGTTAGTTAAATTTTTTCACACATACCTGTTTCTCTTAAAATGCACGTAAGTTTGCCTACATTGGATTCATGGTTTGCCAGGGATGCCGACAGTTGTCTTGGGAGGTTTTTGCATGTAAATAGATTAGTGTAATATGGGCATTCCTCGATGAAATGTTGAACGCTCATTTGAGAACTACATTTAGGGCATATTGGCGGTTGATCTTTTGTGATTAGATGCATGTGGGTAAGATTGGTGCGACCTATTTTAAGTCTCGTTAGTACGACTTCGTCTTTTTTGTTCTCCCGGTTCGATGTGGACCACTCCTTAGTGGTATTCTTAATACTTCGCAGTTTATTATTGGTCGATTCAGACTTCCAGAGAGTGTCCAAGTCTAAAAAAGTTTTTCTTTTAAGCCAAGTCTTGACATCTCTGGGTTCTACTATGTTTGTGGGTGGGATGTCCTTAAGGTTTTATAATCAATCAAGTACTAATAAAAATAAAGCATGACTCCCTTTTGGAATAGTATGTGATCCGTTCGGGTATTGCAATATTGGTGCTGATAGTATAAAATTATTAATTAATAAAAGCTTGTCCTGAGCCAAGCACTTGGATGTTTAAATTAGGATGGCAACCTGTAGAATGCCCCTCCTTTCATGACCCTGAGTGGTTGAAGAAGTGGCTAACACTTAAAAAAAAAAAAAATACAAAATAAACCTTTCTATTTAGGCTTAGATGAAAAATGTAATATCAAACTAACTATTTTAATTGATAAAATAATTAATTATTTTTATGTGAGTATAACATCTTACAAGAGGAACAATCATGAAACAAATAACTATAATAACCAGATCGTTTATGACTGATTATAAATTTTCATGATTTCCGAACATTTGTACTGTACGTCTGTCCATGTACTAAACTGTACGTTTTTCCAAAATATTTAATCAAAATTCTTTAAACGAGGTAACAAATCAAATTTTTTGTTGATCGTAACACTGCAACTAACTTAATCATTAAGACGTAGCAAAATGCAAGTAATCGTTTACCGACTAAAACAAACTCTACTTTAAGAAACTCAGGCATAAGTTTTCTGTTTCTTATTTACCATTTTCTATTTCCATATTTCTACTGTACGGGGATGAACTCATGAAAACTACAGGGAATATTCGTAATGTATTTATAGTATTCGTCTTGATCGTTCAGCAGGTCCTAGGAAGTCTTGTACAAGAGTTCTACCTGGAGGGTCCAATGCACCCATCATTTTTCTTAAATACTCTAATACCTTTCTTACTTTTCCCTACCAGATTATATATTTTTTTACTTTCACAATATTTTAATACATATAAAATAAATAGGGCTCTTAATTTTGTGTGCAGGTGGAGTAGGGCTGCGTGGAGTGAAGATGACCGTCCCCCATGCCGTGAGACTGGGTTCGCCAGCCCTCCTGACCTGCCAGTACCTTCTGGACGGAGACGCCCTCTACTCCGTCAAGTGGTACAAGGGCGGAAGGGAGTTTTACAGGTACACCCCCAAGGAGACGCCCTCTCTCAAGGTCTTCCCCATGCCGGGGCTGTCTGAACACGACATCAAGGTAAGCTTCCCTCCACATGGAAGTCCCTGTTTAAGTCAGCTTATACTGAATGTTAGAAACTGTGATAACTGTTAAACACATATTTTTCGGCACTCTACAATACACCATTGGCAAAACTTCACAAAACGTGCGTTCAATATGCAGCCACAAAAAATAATCAGGAAACATCAAGGTCAATCTTAGCACGTTCGTTATTACATCCATAACTCTTTCTTCTTCTTGTTGGTGGGCGAAACGTCACAAAATAAATAAAAACTATTCTAAAAATACTTATTTATTGTCCGATCACTTTCGCTCTTTAAGATGCCTCTTCAGAGGTATAGAATGTACTACACAACTCATACAGAATGTATTGACAAAGAAAACCGCTTAAAATGCTACGTTAAGACTCTTTAGCTTTCAATCAATAAGTAGAAAACAGAAGATAACATTTCTAATTATGTCCAAAACTCCGTTTAAACATATCTTACATACTATCATACCTTCTATTATCCGTCTTCATTGGTTTCTGCAAACCATCCTCCGTTGGCGAGCGCTTTCGGACATTGTCCATCTTCTTGGCCGAATACATGTGTTTACTGTCACTGTCTGTATTCAACTGCGTTTGTACAAACTATATGTCTCACATACCATACATCGCAGAAACAGCCAGCTGTGAAGTTTCTTCTAACCCAATTAGCCAAGCATCTTCCAATGAGTTGGAAGTACTAACTTCTTGGGTTGGCAAAGTACTCGTGATCTTATTGACTTTCAGTGCGGGGTCGTATTGACATTTGATTTCAACATTGTAGCTAACCAAAAGATGCACCTATTGAGATAGTCGTGGTGACAAAAATTTAAAATATATTGCAAACTCTTTGTAAAGAGTTATTAAAAAAAAAACATTTTCCCTATTATCTTTTAGAAGGACGATTCATAATACAAAGGATACGATTGTTAATGTAGAATTCCACAGTCTCAAGAAATATTCTTAAATACTTCTTCCATTGACCGTGTAGAATTTATTTATTCTCAAGCTTTCACTCATGATGTGATGGCTTCTTCATAACTAAAAGGTGATTGTACCCTTAAGCCCTGAAGATGTCATGAAATGAAGTGAAAAAGCTTGGCAAAAGGTAATTTTTCTTCATGGTCATGCCAGGAAGAAGAATTTACGAATATGAAGAATTCAATTTGCAAATAGTTATGTTCCTTAAGAATAGACCTCTTTTGATTTCTTGATTTTTCAAATTGAAATATTTAAGAATATGATGGTAATAAAGTTTAAATAGAATATATTTAGAAAAGTAGTTGAGAATGTAAAACGTTTCTGGAGTTCAAGATTCAGTATCAAAGTATTGACACTAATATTCAAGAATTGTAAAGAATTCTTATATATATTTATATAAACATATAGACATNGCACCTATTGAGATAGTTTTGGGGTCAAAATTTTAAAATATATTGCATTTTCTTTATAAAGAGTTCTTTGTAAAAAAATGTTTCTCCTATTATCTTTAGGAGGAACTCATAATACTAAGGATACGATTGTCCCTGTTGAATTCCACAGTCTCAAGAAGTACTCATAAATACTTCTTCCGTTGACCTAGAATTTGAAAACTAATTTATTTTTAATTCGTCATTAACGTGAATTATTTAATTTTTTCAGACGATATTAGTTCGAGGTATAACAGATCAAATCAGTACAAGTAACCTTACAACTTTTTTTTTTTACATATTCATTAATTCTTTTTTATATAAAACATTTGGTAATTTAATACGCTGGGGGAAACAGATAATGACAAATATCACATTTCATAAGGCAAATTAGTGTCCACTATCACAACATTGAAAATTATTATAATCTACGTACCGAGGAAGTTAAAAGGACATCTTCATTTGAGTCAGTTAGGAGGGTTGTAGGGATTAGAGTTAAAAGACATGGTTTGTGCAAATGTTTTAGGGTGAGTGAGAGGCATTTTTTTTCGTAGATATTCATTCTCCACATACAATAATTATGTATGTTTTTTTTTGTTTTTTCCTGTGTTAGCCTCCCTTGTTAATTATGTATGTTAAAGATGTAATTGCAGTCTTGTTGTTCTGCAAATAGAGGTAGGAATTCTTTTAAAATATTTTATCACTGATTACTTTTGTGTAGAACAAAAAAATTAAACAAAAAAAAATCTACAAAATGAGATGACGGAACGGAATAAATAGACTATATCCTCTAAAACATAAATAATTACAAATATTATTACGGGAAAATTGCAGTAGCCTGTAGCCAATATACATATTAAAATAAAATTCGTGCATTTTTTAAATTGTAAACAGTAATATGTTTAAAATTTTAAAATTGTTTAAAAAAAAAAAACACCTTATCACGTCATGTAAGTCTAATGGTCTTCTGCAGGATTGACCAAGCTCTTTTGCAATTTCACCCAAGACTTTTCCCTTTTCTTTCAGTTGAGTTACTTGACACCGCAGGCAAGGGTTAAACAAGTATTGTTTATAAAAAATTTGTAGCCTTTGTAAAGTTTCAAAGATCTAAGAGGAAATGCTTTCTTTTTATACATACTTTTAATCAAGAAAAGGGATGTAATAGCTTTCTCTTTTTCTGTGCATTCTATGAAGACATTCTCTCGTTTAAACCGATTACTAGACTGTGGAAAATTTACGGTTGGTTCAAAGATATCGATTTCTTGACAAGTAAGAATGTCGATGAGTGAAAAAGCCGCCAAATTTCCTGCCTTCAACCCCTTATACTGCAGATGGATTTCCGCTTTAAGAAAAATTTGCCATGGCCCGCATAGTCCTCTCTGGAAAATAATTTTGCTGGGGTTGCTGCCTGTGGTGACTTACAAATCGACGGCCACTTTGCCAATTTACTACAGATCAACTCATCCGGTTAGCTGCTGTGTCTAAAGTGTAAAACAGCCCTTAACTATCTCATATAAGCCAAAAGAAGAAATAACGCACTTCAGGCTTTTTCTGGATAAGGAAAAGTATGTTATTCCGCCACGAATTAATAAAGTCTGTCAGTCTACAGTCTATAAACAACTTAAATTATTTCTAACTATAAAATTTTTCAAAAAATATTCAGTCATAAATATTTAATCCTGGTGGCCTTCATGGCAAATATCTCAACAAACAGCCAGAAACTATTAATTAAAATGTCGCAATAATTTATTCTAGAATGTGCAGAATACCATTCTCTGAAAAAATTGTAATATAGTTTAAGTTTTTATTAATTTTAATAAGTCTTAATTCATATCAAAATAAAATAATAAGTTTTTATAAAGCATAACACCTGACATACATTTTATAACCAAAATATAATTTTAGAAATAAAAATAAATTGGCTGAAATTCAATCTTCTGTACTTTCTGTGTTAATGAAAAATGGATCAAAACTTAATAATATTCAATATAGATAG
>KZ807426.1:113847-143771 GCA_000696205.2 Oncopeltus fasciatus
CAAGGAAAAAAAAAAAAAAAAAAGAATAGTTGGAGTATTTTCTTCAAACTTACTCCGAGGTTTAAGCAACCTTTGCTAATCCCGGACAGGAAAGACATAAGGAAATTTAGCGACTTGTATATAAACGTAATATACTTATATCGGGGTAAGATTCTACTGTTTAATAGCCGGTATGTCATGGAAGTTTGTCTGTGAGTATTTTCCGTATATGAGACAACCATGGATTTAAAATTATATTTCCAGACAAGTTTTGTATTGAAGTATACTCGCTGGTGTTATTGCAAGAACATGAGTAACAAGAAAGACCTCAATCGAACTACACCCATTTATTGCCAAAATGAAGAAGTCTATGTACTGCTTTCATTGTATCTTTCGTTTATAACGAATGGCTTACGGGGAATGCTAATTTCGTAAGAGGTTCTCTCAGAATGAAGTGAAGGGTACTCAGAGGGATGAATCGAGACTGGTAAGGCCAGAATAAAATTAGCAGTTATCAAAGTCACTGCATAAGTAATACCTAATATTACAAGGGAAGGGGGGGGGGAGATGCGAGCTCCCAGTTTTAACTTTGAAAAGCCCGATGAAAAATTAATGACTCCAGCTGGATCCCATTCCCCACCGTCTACAATTCTCAGGTTCCTTTAAAAAAAATATTCAAATACTCTAGAGCAAGACCATGTCTTATTTATAACTTATTTCCATATTATCAGAAAGAAAGATGTCTAAACAATGCAGTTCAATATGTAAAATTAACTGGAATCTCCCGAGAAAATTTTACTATATTTAGATAAACAGTGTGAGCTGGTTATACAGTCGAATGAGGTGCAAATAGTGAAGAAATAGTAGATCCTGAACAGAATTTAAATTGATTTTGTTTGCACCTTTGGCCAGCAGATAAGTACTGCTGACCATAGATATCCACTTTATTTACTCAACTGTAAGCATTTTAACTCATGGGAATACTTTATCTAAATCCAAATTGCAGTGACACCGACCAACTGAATTTAATTTGCATGGGATTAGCTCACTTCTACTCAAACAATTCCATAATCTAATAAATTAAATAATAAAAATATACACTAACATAAAAATATGCATGGTATCCAAAAAAATCAATTCTTTTTATTTTCTCTCTTCTAAAAGAACCCAAATCCCGGTTCGGTATTTGTTTACAGCTTCTATACTATATAAATAAAACTACACATATTTATTGTATTTATTCCTACTTCAGCTTTTTCTTACTTTCTTGTGAGGAGAAAACGTTGAACGGTGGTGTAGAGCTTAATGAATATAGAATAAAGGAATAAAATAAATATTCAATGAAAATCTTAATTAAATTTTTTAAGATCATCCCTTTATATTTATGCACCAGAGTGAAATATTCAGGCATTTAAAAACCTTTATAATCGAAAAATATAGCATAACAGAAGTATAATTTTTTGTTTACAATTTTTTTAATTATTTAACAGATATCTTTAACAATTCATATGACGCACTATCACTCCTACTGGTTGGCTTAAACAAATTTTACTCTTGATTGAAGCTAATTTAAATTACATTTTTTTAAATATTAAAACAAGAATACAATTTTATTTTAACGTGTAATGCTTATTTTACTGTTACCTATAAAAGCTGGTAAACCTTCACTCATGTTTTACATTTACTCGTTATGGTTGTGTTACATTACCCAAATAAAAATTATTAATAACAAAAGTATGAAAACGTTTTCTCTTTATACAATAGAATAAATATTATGTTGAACTAAATTCTATAACAGTTATAGCTCACCGATTTTAGAATAACTAACTTTAGATAGTTCATTTTGGGTTTATAATGGCTAAATTATTGATTAATTATATTTATAATCTTGGCAGTTCTTAGCCCTGAATCCGTAAATAAGAAAGAATGCAAATATTCTCTTTGTTTTTTTTTTTTTGTTTTTTATAAATCAGCTGGTAAATCGTCGCCATATTGACGAAGAAGAGAAATCAGAATATGGCGTCCTCAAGAGAGCCTCGGTTTCCTGGGGGGAAAGCAAAACTCCTGGCCGAAGAAAACTCCAGACATACACCATTGAGAAGCTGACGCAGTGGAATTCCTTCTGTCGTGTCCTCAGGCCGACCTTCGAGGACTTCCTCCTTCTTCGAGGATTCAAGAGACTTCTCGCACAGCGGTAGAGAACTTTCTTCAATATAACGGTCATGATACCTTGCAAATGAAAGAAACTCTGCTAAGTAAAAGTACATTTCTTTTCAATGGAGGAATATGGTTTTTCTCTGATAGTTTTTCTAGTCCCGAATGTGGATATCTATATGAAGCTGGGAGGCTTATGGGAACGAAAGGAAAGGCGTAGAGAAGTACGTCTCTTTTTTTCAACGTACGTGAATTCTTTCTTTTTCTATAAATTCAATTTTTTCCATAACACTTGTAAAAAAAAAACCTGTAGTAAGTTTTATTTCAAAATGTTTGCTATAGCTATTTTACAAATAAAAGCTACTGTTAATGTATCAATGATTTTTCCACCATACAGAATATTTTTTTTAGGCAGAATACTGTTGTAATCGACTTCAATAACTACAAGAAAAATATTTTTTTTAGGTTTCAAGACTCGCATAATCGAATAAAAACAAATGGTCTCGACCTATTTCAATAAAAAATATAGTATTTAGGTTTATCCCGTATAAACACAAAATTTGTGAAAATTTTATAAGCTTAGTCCATAAATTTTAAGAGGGTTAATATTAATAGATAAAAATTTCAGGTGATTTAATATCGAAAGAGTAACACCTATCAATATAGTATATGGGCCATTTCATCAAACATATAGATCTTTGCTATTTATCTGCTTCTTTTGTCCATAGGGAGCCACCCTATTCTAAAGACTTATGAATCCTATAAGGGAAAGCTTTTCGTTTTTTATTGAAACTTAACCAGAACTAGACTCGAACCCACAAAGCTTGACTTATGCGTATTCTAACGCCATTCGTCTTTGCTCCTCTTCTTTCGTTAGGTCTCACTTAATACATATAAATGGCAAAATTCCATAAATAGGAAAATAATTTTATGGGGTAAAAGTGTTGACTGTCGAGTTTTATGAGGAGAGGATTATTAGAAATTTAGTCTTGGTAGATTAATAATTTAAATCTGATTTGTAACCCAAAAAGCTTCNTACCCGTCCCTGCTGAAGTTTATTGTTGAAGTCCAGGAGCGGGGAGCAGAATGGGATTAATCACTAAAGTTTAAACAGAGGAGGAGCCGGCATCTAAATGCCAAGCTGTGCAAGGCATCCCTTTACCCTTTGATCAAATACTCCCTCCGAGGACTCCCTATAAGCATCCAGTCCCTACTTTCACCGTCCACAATGAAATCCAACACCTCTCAGTCCCCTCGTCGATGCGATACCATCCGAATTGCGTATGATAAGAAGGTACGATAAAGAAGAAAAAAAAAGCATTAGCGAATTTAGGGATAACTTCCTGTTGAATCACAGCAAAAATAAAGCGCGACCACATAATATCGGTATTTAATTGTTTCAGCAGACATCTTTAAAATATTAAATGATAAATGATCTCTACAAGTGATCATATTTTAGTTATTTATTTGGAAAAATACTTTTTGAAAAATAAGTACCTCACAAATAACAGAAATCTACAAAAAATAAAATTTACTCAGAAAATAATATTTAAAAATTATGAATTGTGAAATTTAACAATATTCATTTACCACAATCAAATTCTGTTCGCTACCTTGGGTTCCATCTTAACTCACGACTTACATGGGGAGAACATACTAAAATTAAAAGACAAGAACTCAATCGACGATATGGACTTGTATACAGACTCATGAATAAGAAATCCAATCTTACGATTGAAAACAAACTGACGCTCTACAAGACCTTATTACGACCAATCTGGACTTACAGAGTAGAAATCTAGGGTGCCGCAAAGCCTTCCAACATACAAAGAATCCAGTCCTTTCAATCCTAAACCCTTAGAATAATTACAAATGCTCCCTATTATGTATCCAATTCTTCCCTTCACCAAGATATTATTATTCCTTTTTTTCAAAACCTCCAGTCTTCCCGCTTCATCGTTTTCCACAGTAAACTGCCATACCATCCTAATCCACTAGTGCAGAACATGTCTTCCAACTCCAATCCCTACAACCCTCCCCGTCGACTCAAACAAAAATGGCCACGTGACCTCCTGGGGACACAATCTGTAAATAATTTGTGAGTGGTGTCATTGGTCACCTTATCTCCTCAAGTGATTAACATTGAAAGTCATTTTTTTAAATTTCATTGTAATCAAATTACAAATTCTTTTTAAAGAATGTAATAAATTTATAAAATTCTAAAAAAAAAANGAATTGTTAAAGATATCTGTCAAATAATTTAAAATTTGTTAACAGAAAATTATACTTCTGTTATGCTATATTTTTCGATTATATAGGTTTTTAAATGCCTGAATATTTCACTCTAGCGCATAAATATAAAAGGATGATCTTAAAAAATTTAATTAAGATTTTCATTGAATATTTATTTTATTCCTTTATTCTATATTCATTAAGCTCTACACCACCGTTCAACTTTTTTACCTCACAAGAAAGTAAGAAAAAACTGAAGTAGGAAGAAATACAATAAATATCTGTAGTTTTATTTATATAGTATAGAAGCTGTGAACAAATACAGAGCCGGGGTTTGAACAACGAGGTTTCTCTACTCCAACTTTTATTAAGGCTATTTAATATTCAAATTTAGGTTCCAAATTTATTTCCCGAGTACATTTCTCTAATTTTTTTTTTACCTTGGAGCACCTAAGAATATGGAATAATAAGAAATAGGTTTGATACCCGTCCCTGCTGAAGTTTATTGTTGAAGTCCAGGAGCGGGGAGCAGAATGGGATTAATCACTAAAGTTTAAACAGAGGAGGAGCCGGGATCTAAATGCCAAGCTGTGCAAGGCATCCCTTTACCCTTTGATCAAATACTCCCTCCGAGGCGTTCCGAAGCATCCAGCCCCTACTTTCACCGTCCACAATGAAATCCAACACCTCTCATCCCCATTCGTCGATGCGATACCATCCAAATTGCATATGATAAGAAGGTAAACAAAGAAGAAGAAAAAAGCATTAGCGAATTTAGGGATAACTTCCTGTTGAATCACAGCAAAAATAAAGCGCGACCACATCATGTCGGTATTTATTTGTTTCAGCAGACATCTTTAAAAGATTAAATGATAAATGTTCTCCATGAGGGATCATATTTTAGTTATTTATTTGGAAAAATACTTTTATCAAAATAAGTACCTTACAAATAGCAGAAATTTACAAAAAATAAAATTTACTTGAACTTTGAAAATAATTTTTATAAAATTATTTTCTGTGTTCAAATACATCCTATTATCTGTAGATTTCTGTTATCTGTAAGATTCATATTTTGAGGTAATCAATTTTTTTTAAATTAGAAAAAATAGACATTTTTGAACAAGTTGTCAAAAGCAGTTAGCTCTTTGGGGTAATTGTGTAACAACCAAAGCCACTGGGAACTGAAATTTCTGTGTTAGCATCATTTTTTAAGAGCACAGTTCGAAAATTTAGCATCATTTTAAGAGCACAGTTTCTTACTGTAGTGCTCGCGACATAAGTCAAGCAACGACAAGGAGAAGTCTCTAGACTGTTCTAGAACGATAGATAATTGTTATACGTTGAAAAAGTTAAATGATGATCCTTAAACCGTAGATTGTTTTTGTTGAATTCATGCCTACACAGAACTTCGAAGAATTAAATTAAATCCTTTAACGAACCAATTAGTAAACCTCTTCAAAAATTATACAAATGTATATTATTGGCTTTATAGGCCCGAAGGATCTTTAACCTCCTATTGAGGTGCTTTTGAGCACTTGGAAAGAGCTGAGAGATCTTTACCTGTTTCACGAACACTCGTAAACGCATTCAGATTTGCTATCAGGTAATTTTCATCCGAGAGAGTGTGATCAGTGCTATTGTGGAGCAGGACCCTCCATGCTTGGAGGACCTATAATTTATTTAAGAGGTTTTATTTCCTAAGATGAGTTGTAACGTACAGACTGACGGATCTCATTAGTCCGGTGTGCCACCGTTCTGCAGAACATCCCTACTTAGTAGTAGTACTAACTATGACACTACCTAATTTTCCTTTAATTGTGCGATTATAGTACAGTAGCACTATGTTCACAAAAAAAAAAGAACTATTTTCTTCATTGAAAGAAGCCGTGTTTTATGAACAAATGTAATCATCTCATAGCTACTTCTTGAGATATTATGCTATCTATGTTGTAATGATTTACTTTTCCTGAGGAGAATTGTTTGTTTATTCAAAATTTAGATTAAAAACGTTACTCTTCTCATACAACACAATTTAATTTTAGTAGCAAGCCACAATCTTAATTGAAACCTTTGTATTGGCACCCATCATATTTTTGCTAGAATTCAATCAATTACATAAAATTCAGGATTCCTCGAATCAATTAATCCATTACGTTATAATTTGCTTTAGATTGGTTTCTCTTCAGAGGAAAACTTACAAACATGTTATAAATGGCTTCTAACCTATTAACTTTTGAATTTATTTCACTTGTAATTTCATAACGATCACTCAACAGAATTATTAAATAGAAGTATTCTTTTTGGTGGCTTTCTGGTGGTCAAAATAAGACAATTAAATTAAATAACATCAGATACAAGAAAACCAATAATAAAAAAAAAGGATATTTCTCAAAGCAGTTGTTCATTTATTTATTCGTTAAGAAGACTTAAGCTATCAATATGACAGATAATAAAAACCTCAAAATCTACTCACTGTATGTATCAACTAATTCTTAAATCTGGTGATAATACGTCCTTTTAACCAACGAAAATCATCCTTGGTGAAGGGAATTGTTATTTTGTTACTCTTTGTTTTTAAGGAATAAAATCAAGAGCAAGCAGAACAAGATGGTAACACTTCAACGACAAATGAAGTAATTGCTGAACCCACAACGCCATGGAAGTTCGTTATTTTTTCCAAGAGTTCTTACTACTGTATCCTGCGAAGCCCGTCATAGTTTGACACCGTACAGACTAAAAAGGACTATCATACCTTCTATTATCCGTCTTCATTGGTTTCTGCAAACTATCTTCTATCTTATCAGAAGATGGTTTGCTGAAAACCAATGAAGACGGATAATAAAAGGTATGATAGTTCTATATTCATTGGTAGTAAAATTAACCCTTTAGATTATTTAGCTGACTAAAAAGGACATTAATAGTCATCAGAATATGTGTTTCCAAAAATGGAAAAATTACTTAAGAGACCGACTTCGAACTTGGAACGTTGGGAGGTGAATGTTGTGTAACAAAACATGATAGGGAAGAGGGAGGTCCCATGAGGACGTCTACGAACATGTTCGATATAAGGTTGTGATTGTACAGAGGGTTTAGGTGCAGCTTTCTCTGTAGTGAATTCTCTCCTTAGAGAGACAAATGGAAATGATACTTTATCATAATAAAGTATGAAATAGCGTAGATTCCACAAAGGTTAAATACTTTACAAATTTTATGGGATGTAAGATTTTTTTTTTTTAATAATAACTGATAGCATCCCTTTCAACCACTTGGGGCCATGAAGGAAGGACTATGTACAGATTACCACCCCATTCTATACTTTCACGGCCAAGGATAAGGTTTTCTTTATCCACAGAAGCTTTCCCTGGGCGGGATATGAACCCGCAGAATCAGGATTACGAGACACGGATCCCCCGATCTACCACGGCTCTCCGAATATAGTATCTAGGGTGAGTGAGAGCATAAATGGTCAGTAATAATAAGATGCACGTGTCTGAAGGGGATTCGGCTTGCTGACCCATAACATAAATCATTAAATGGTGACCTATAAAGACATGTGCACACTGTTAAATAATGAAGCAGAGACCTGTACCGCAAGAATTATAACATTAATTGTGGAAGAGGTTTATCCTGTCTGACAAGTTTACAGAGAACGCGTTTCAGAGTTGAATGGTAATTTGCGATTCAATTGAATATATTTTTGATGAACCAGATACAAGTCGTGACGAAAGTACCTAATTAACATGTACTAGAATATATTTAAATTTGATTTTTTTTAGTAGCAAAAATCTAAGAAACAATTTTGTTCCAAGTAGACTTTTACTAAACAAAAAAGAAAAATAGTAATTTCCTAGATAGTAACAAAGAACTGACATATGAGCATTCTCATACCTCTTTTTTAAATCACTAATGATCTTTGAAGATCTTTGAACTTTTTGAACTTTAAAAAAATATTTTTTGAATCAGTTAATTAAAATTAGAAGAACGAAATATTGTGGATATTAATGAATTTCGGTATAACATAAGAAAAAAGCTAATGTGTAAATTCAATAGCTGAACAATAGAAGCAAGGGAAGAATTTGTTTACTTATCTTATGGTAAAGATTGTTAACAACTGATTATCAGACAATTTATCAAAATTATATAATATTTTTAACATTTTTTTCTGAGTGGTTGAAGAGGAGTGCATATCCCGAAAAGAGCAAATTTTCCGTAGGTGTGAAGAGTAAAAATTCAGCTACTATTCAAAATGGGAAAATAACAAATAATTTAAAACTTGCATAAAACAGTATTTTCTCCTTCTTTTTAAAAATTTCATTATTGACACTTTATATTAAAAAAAATAAAAAAACCTAAGTAAAAAACTAATAAAGCATGATTTTAAAAAACACGACGTGGTTTATTATAAAGTATCAAACCTTTTTTTTTATTTTGTTTTACCATGTGCAAAAAAAATTTCATCTTTTGTTCAGAAAAAAATGAGATATGCATCTGTTTATATAAATAATTTGATACCATTTCCTCTAAAACAAAGTGTGTTGTGAAGGATGCATATCACTAACTTCAGGGTAAGTATATCATGACTAATCAGCCCCATTGCCCTAAAGTAGGACAAAAACTTATCAGTAACAAAATTTTGTTCTTTATAAATTAGTTTTTATTTGTACAAAACCCAAGACCGAATCCCAGTCCCTCTTACAGTTCGACGGTCAACTAACTATCTCCAAAAAAGCAGTCTTAAAATGTGTGGTAGGTCTAAGTTTGATGTAAGGTTAGGCAGTAAAATATGAATTTAAGCTGCAAAATAAAGCTCTAAAGAGGAAAATAACTCGATGTTTAGAGGTCCTCTGTTCCCCCACCAAGGGCTTCAATACTCTACTTCACGACCTCTTAGCGCCTTCAAGCGATTCATCCGCAAATGATAGGCTTTACAATCTCCTCCCCACTAATACTATCGAACATCGCAATCTTAACAACATCCCGGACATTTATGAAACTGTCTTCTGACTATACCATTGAACATTTTCTCAAAAATATGAGCGTATTGGAAATACCTAATACAAACTACCTATATTTTTTTAAATGTATCTTTTTCAGACTTTTTCCAACCTCAGCTTTGTTATTCAGCTAAATGTATAATAAATAATAATATAATTTTATTTGGTACAATCGCATTTGACTTGAAAATTACTCAATTACTTAAATTGCTGCTATGCTGGGAGAATACCGCTTTAATGCGATGTGATATGGGACAAATATTTTTGGAATGGTTTAAGATGTTTTTAAAACTAGAAATTTTTATTCAATATTCTTTAATCCATTATATAATAGCTGTATCTCTGCATAGTAATACTGCTACTTTTTTTTATAACCTTTATTTACATATTATATTCTGTTAAAAATAAATAAAAACATTTTGTAATTTCATTACAATAAATAATAGGAAAAAAATGACATAAAGGAAAGTCACATGAGAAGAGGAGGTGACCAGTGACACTACTTTCGAAATATTTACAGACTATATCCCCAGGAGGTCGCGGGGCAATATTCGTCGGAGTCGACGGGGAGGGTTGTAGGGGTTGAAGTTGGAAGACAAGGTCTGTGCTAGTGGATTAGTATGGAATGGCAGTTTTCGTGGAAAAGGCTGAAGCAGGAAGAAATCAGATCCTGAACAAAAGGAATATTAAAATCTTGGTGAAGAGAGGAATTGGATATGTAATGGGAAGCATTTGCGATTATTCGGAGGGTTTTGGATTGAAAGGTCTGGATTCTTAGGATATTGGAAGGCTTGGCGGCACCCCAGATTACAACTCCGTAATTCCAGATTGGTCCTAATAAGTTTTAGTAGAGCGTCAGTTTGTTTTCTATCGTAAGATTGGACTTCTTATTCATGAGTCTGAATAGAAATCCATATCGTCGATTGAGTTCTTGTCTTTTAATTTTAGTGTATTCGCACCAAGTAAGTCGTGAATACTGCTACTAAAACTATTTTTACTTACTTGTATATACACCTATACATTCCGAAAATAAATATTTGAAAATTCCTACAAAAGCGTCAGAAGTTGTCAATAATAAGTTAATTAATCGACATTCCAGTCCATGAATATTTGTATATGAGCTTTCAATAACTAATTAAGACTATTTATTATACCTCCACTCCTTTATGTCTTATTTCACTGAGAAACTTGTTAATTTTACATTACTTAGCTTCTATGTATTATTTACAAATTATCTAAAGTTACTCTTATTCGTCCGATTTCGCTCAATAACTAACAAAGCCAAAATTTTTATTTCTAAGCGATAAGCTGATTTTCGTTTATGTATGTATGAATATTGATATTTCTTCTGATCCTTTCCAAAGGGCACCAAAAATTATAGTAATAGAAGTATAGAAAGAAAAGAAATATCAATATTTTTTAAAATAATTTTTTTATCTGATATGAGGATAAACTCAATAGTTTTATTCCTTCGGGTTAACTAATAGGATATTTGTTTCAATTTGTCTATAAGGACCATTCATAAGGGAATATTTTTATATTGTTCAAATTAAGTCTTTAAAACTTATTTCAAAATCAATATAAATGCATGCTGTGAAATTTGTATTATATTTTGTGTAGCTTCAAACATGAATGTACACCAAAGCAATTTGGGAAGCAGTATTTAGCAAAATTTGCATTAAATGCAATCACAAAGAGCGGTGTAGTTCTGTACTGGTATTGATAACTCTCAGTACAGAGCTATATTTAGAGATAGCTGTGTAGGACCCCATTCAAACCTTTACTATAGGTTGTAAATACTAAGCGCCTCTATTTTTCATTAACAGCTGGAGTTAAGTATACCTTTAAACTTCACTTTTTACCTTTTAAAACTCATATAAACTAATATTCCTATGAGTTCATGTGTTGGGAGTAATATAAATTATACAAATAGAAAAAATATAAATAGAATTCTTGTATCTATTTTTTAATTATGGACTCAGTTTTCTCCACATTTTAAATTATTTTTGATGTTGACCTACATCTAAGTATAAAACATTATCACATAATAAACAATTAAATGCAAGGAAGTAGAGTAAAAAATCTAACTGTCCCAGACAGGGCTTGAACCTCCGGGCCGGCGTGCTAACCAGTTGCACTACCGGGACTAACCAGATAACTAATTAAATTCTCCACACTCGTACCGGGAGTCTAAACCTCCGAGTAAGACGAATACATCGTTTTATGCTCGAAAGAGCTGACATTGTCGAGCTATTTATTGACTCTCGTTATTTAGTTATTTTATTTTCATTTTTAAGTGGAGTAAATGCCATTTAGATGGCTCAGCGATGGAGAAATCCCCAAGCCTAAAGAGACGAATAAAACTTTTTCCGNATCTAAACTTACAAGACATTATCTAAACTTAACCGGAAAACTAACACATGATTTTGTCAGAAGTAAAGTGTTAGTCATTTAGTCATTGAGTAAAGTGTTCTATTCTATTCTCTCTTCTATTTCATATTCAAGTAATAAGTATTCAAAAGGAATTGGCTTATCCCTTTCCGAACTTAGATATGTGAAAGTCAGAATAGATGAGATCTGGCCTCACTAGATTTTATACTTGATCATACTGCAGAAAATATAAATACTATTGTACATTTATTTTTATATAATACAATTCTAAACGTAATTATCCGAGTTTAATTTGAATGATACCTACTAAAATTAAAAAACAAGAACTATGGTAAATTGGCGATATGGACTTCTATGCAGACTCATGAATAAGTAGTCCAATCTTACGATAGAAAACAAACTGACGCTCAGAAAGACATTATTACGACCAATCTAGGTATACGGGGTGGAAATCTGGGGTGCAGCCAAGCCTTCCAACAATCCAAAGAATTCAGTCCTTTCAATACAAAACCCTCCGAATAATCGCAAATGCTCCCTATTACGTATCCAATTCCTCTCTTCACAGCGATTTTAATATCCTTTTTGTTCAGGAACTAATTCCTCCCGCTTCATCCTTTTCCACAGTAAACTGCCATACCATCCTAATCCACAAGCACAGACCATGTCTTCCAGCTCCAACCCCTACAACCCTCCCCGTCAACTCAAACGAAGATGGCCCCGTGACCTCCTGGGGACATAGTCTGTTAATAATTTGAGAGTGGTGTCATTGGTCACCTTGTATCCTCATGTGATTGTCATTGAATGTCATTTTTGTTTTCATTGTAATCAAATTACAAATTTTATTATTATTTCATGTTGGTTTAAAATTAAAAGAATATTTATTGAAAATGAAAAAGTCTAAAGAAGAGCCAAGATATTACTCGCCTCTCTTCAACTTCTGAAAAATGACTCTCGGTAAGGAACTGAGCATTGGGGAGGTACTTCTGTTATCAATCATCATTTTACCAGGTCGTATTTTGAAAAACTCGCTATCATCGACAACGAATTTCCATAAATGATGAATCGAGTTACTCCGACTCTATAAACTTCTTAATGCCTGTAGAAGAAAAAAAAATAGATAAGCCCCCTCCCGTGATACGTCAGATTTAACTGGATCAGAAACTCACTTTTGAGTACTGTCAATTATCAGGTACTTAGTTAATGATAAAGCAAACCTAAAATTTGATATGTAAAAGTATTTTAATACTTGATCACTACTAGAAAATCGAAAACAATATGTGAATCGGTGATAGAGTGAGTTTATAGGTTGTTTAAAATTCTGAAAATGAGGCTCATAAATGGGGTATTATTAAATAAAATATCTCCCATTGTTCTCCTCTTAAAGGGTGAAATTTCACCCCGATATTAAGAAAATTCTACTAAGAATATAACTAATTTGATTAAGCTTCAGAGGTTAAAACAGCTTTTTCTGAAAAAGTAAAACTCAAAAGTTATTTTATTGAACTTTATTTGCCTCATCGAATATTGTTTGTCACTAGTAAATCGCTTCAAGGGGCTCAACTGCAACGTGTGATTCCACTATTAAGTGTTGAGAAAAAGAATTAAGTGTGGGTTTACCCCCAGCGAACAGAGCACACCCTAGTTTCCTTCCTTTACCAGATTATTTTCACTCGATAATGTTTACAGATTCTACCCCCTCCAACATGTGCTTCATACCCGCTTCATCGCTTCATTATCGATAGTCTAGGCAAAGAAAATACTGTAGTCTGTTACAGTTTTAGTAAGCACCGGATCCTCCCATTGAGAGACTTCGGTGGCCGAGATGCTCTCTCAGTACAGGACGATGAGATGATTGCATCTCTTCAGGAGTGGGCGGTTTACTTTCATTGTAACTAGCAATATGAGTACTTTATATTGCTGGTAAAATAATATAACTATCCTGAGCGCAATAAGAGCTGCACAATGAGCAAAAAGGGAATCATTGACTGCCCAACAAGTAACTAAAACTATTTTTTCAATTAAATAGTACTTTCAAGAAATTATTGAATAAAAACAATTTTTTTTCTATATAAATCTGTAGGACAAGAGACCTTCTAAATTATATATGTGTGTGTGTGTGTGTGTGTGTGTGTGTACATTCGTCATTTACTCTATTCTATGCCCATTATAAAGAAACGTGGGTTCATGGAGGGAGGGCTATCTACAGGTTACCACCCCATTCTATACTTTCATGGCTAAGGACAAGGTTTTATTTATCCATAGAAGCTTTCCCTGGGCGGGATATGGACCCGTAGCGTCAGGATTGCGAGACACGGATCCCCCGATCTACCACGGCTCCCAGAATGTAGTATCTAGGGTGAGTGAGAGCATAAATGGTCAGTAATAATAAGATGCACGTGTCTGAAGGGGACTCGGAAAAATAATTAAGGGTGGGTTTACCCCCAGCGAACAGAGCACACCCTAGTGGGAGATTTGCTTAGATTACGCATCTCCTTCGTGACATACATTTTTTTTTTCGTCTTAATAGGGACTTGCCAGCAGTACATCCTGGCAACAGAATGGTCGTCTTGGAGGACGTAAGGCGCGATTTACTTCCTCCTCGCTAAAATGCGAGCAGCACTTCATTATTCAGCTTTCTGTATCTATTGACGAGGGGTGGGGGGTTGATCCACTTGGGGTAAATACCTGTGTTTGGAACGCCATCTACTTGGTGTTCTATCTGCTTTCGTTAAGGGTGGCTAACCTTTAATAACTATAAAACCTCTAGTACGCGGACTGCCCTCTCCCGTTAAGGCGTGACGCCGAATGGACGTGACCCCCCCAGCGAAGCACCGAGAATACCAATCCCCTCCCTCCCTTTTATCTCACAAATTACTATTGAATCCCCTCTTTTTCTACCCCTCCCCCCACCACATCTTTCTAATCTACTTTGCAGACTTTCTCATTGACAATTATAAATGACTACCCTTCTGCAGTCCCTCGAATAAAGAAAGGCTTACTTTTAAACTTAATTTTGTTCGAAGATTTGAAGATGCGGTATTAAATTTTCTTTCATTTGATTTCATTCTGAAAATTTTTCCCTTTGTTAGAAAACTTATAAATTAAATTTTCAGTTGAATAGATATAGAGAATCTAATTTTTTTTCTATTGACCGCAGCTGAGGTCGGTTAACAAAATATATATAATTATTGAACTATATAACCTTTAAAAAGATATTCTAGTTAATACTTTTGAAACAATTTAAATTTCAAAACTTTCAATAAAATTTTACTCATAACACTAGCTTTAATAAGACATAGGGACTTTAAATATTTTATTGTCAAAAACAAGAAAATTATTGCGACCCAATCGAAAATATTTTCCGATCAGCAAATGTTTATTTTGACATAAAACTAAAAATAAAATTTTTTTTATTATAATTTTCGCGTTATGGTGATTTCTAGCTTCCAGTGATTTCGAATGTAATATATGTAATGTATCTATGTATCGCATGGTTAAGGTCCTGTGTTTCCTGTTCCACAATCCTCTTTTTAAATACTAGATAATATTTAGTTAAATATAAGTTCTCTAGCAGGGTGCACTATAGTTTGAGGGAGGACGCATTGCTCAGGGCATAAAAATGGAAAAACCACTCCGACCCTGGTTGATAAGAACCGCCACTCTAGAGATGACGACTCTTCTAATGGAATAAACTCCTACAGAAATATCAAACACACACCCATATATGTCGGTCGTTGGGTGCGTGGGTGTAAGTGAATGTAACTTTTTTTTTACATGTCTATAAAAAAAAAACATGTTGTGTCACCTGGGCAGTACTCTTTAGGCTCAAGGGAAGAGGAAGTGTTGTTTAGGACGCGAAACACGCTGGACAGTAGAATGCTTACATTAGAACTAATGATTTGGAAGGATATTAAAAGTTTCAATGGATGGTAACATTCGTTCTAACATATTTTTTTTTTTCTGAAACCTTTTTCCATGCTTCCGGGTAGGGAGTCATTCCAATCTATAATTCTATTAATTATATAGTTATAATTTATTTATAGTATCTCTTATACCACATGTCCGGACAGAGATATGGTATAAGACGTACTACATCTCTGTATACCATTACAGTCAAATAACATTTCTGTCTGTTCCAATCTATAATTCTATAAGAGTAATAGTTTATTGTATTTCAGCTCTGATGATGACTTATAATTCAAGTCGAAACGTCGGCAATAATAAAATAATTAACCAATAACTTTGGATTATTTTATTTTTCTTATCCTGGTCAAAACCCGGACTGATTTCTCCAGCATAAAACTGGACAACATACATTATTATAACTGAATTAAATTTAAAGAATAAATAAAAAAGATTCCTACTGGGTTGTGTATTTCACGAGGTCGCATTATATTCGGCCAGATTCGATTCATGACGATCGATCTTTATACTTTTCTCTCTCGGATGAAATGGCGAACTCGAAGAAGGAAAGAATCAAATGTTATTAGTCCCACCCCACAGGCAAATTATCGGAGGCTTTAATCCCCCCCACCCCCCGGGCTCAAAAGAACTCTTATAGCAAGGGGAGGGGGGACCTACACTCCACCACTCGGAAGGCTCTATTTTATTAAAACCCGGCAAGGTGGAAGTGTGTTGGTTCTACGAGCCGTTAGCTCGGCCTTCTGGAAAATCTACTTATTTTCTCACTAACGCAGCAGTCTTCTCTCACAACGGACATAAATCCAAAAACTGTTTAACCCCTGATAGAGCTCTTCTCTCTGGGAGACCGGAGAATAGGGGATGGAAGAGATAAAGGTAATCCTATCTCTGACATGCCCTCCAATAATCCACGGTCCTATATTTATTTGTTTACAGTCTTATCAAAAGCCTGAATAAAAGCGATAAGAGAACCAAAAGGATTATACAAAAAAGATTTTACTTACAATTGACACATTTATATGAAAAAAGTTTTCTAATTTAGGTTTTTTTTATTATTACATAACATCTAATTAAAAAAAAAAAAAAACATGGACTTCACAGACGAAATAGTAGAATTATTTTAATTCTTTCTCACTTTATAAATCTAATATTTATAGGAATTATCGTCCAAGTGTAAAATCTTCTTGACATTCCTTCTTTAAAAAAAAAAAAAATTGTAGAAAAATATTTAATTCACAACCAAAATGTTTTCAATGTCAAGCTGGGTAATCTAAAAGGTGCCAAATACTTTTTAAAAGAATAAAAATTCTTTTAAATTAAAGAATGTTACACTAATAGCAAGAAATTTGCTAAAATGTGGATAATTTAAATCAAATTCTAATATATAAAGTAGTTCCCTTCTTTTATCGATTTTTAATAAGAAGAACGCAGCTAAGAAATATGTTAAATGATACATTTATATCATGTCAAATATTTTTATTTTTCATAATATTCATTTATTTTTATTTACTGTAAAATTTATATTCTATTAATTTTTTTCTTAATTTAGACAGTAAGAAAAAAACTATATAAGTAGAATATTAAATTAATTTTCATTTTACGAACTCAAATCCTTCTCGTTGGACTCCAATCCTTACAACCCTCCCCGACGACTTAAACGAAGATGGTCTCGTGATCTTTTGGGCTTTGCTGCTTAAATTTATTGGTTGTGGGATCAATGGGTCCCTCCTCCCTGCAAAGCGACATTTTTTTTTCTTTTAACTTTTATTTATTTATTACATTCTGTTAAATTAAAACATTTTGTAATTTGATAACCACAATGAATTAGAGAAAAACAAAGTCTTACAATATCAATCACATGAGGAGAGAAGGTGACCAATGACACCACTCTCAAATTATTTACAGATTTTGTCCCCAGGAGGTCACGGGGCCATCTTCGTTTTAGTCGTCGGGATGGATCATAGGGGTTGGAGTCGGATGACAGGGACTGGGCATATGGATTAGGGTGAAATTGGATTTTACAGTGGAGGACCGTGAAGCGAGTGGAGATGAAGTCTTGGACGAATGGGATATTATAATCTTGATGTAGAGTTCGAGACGTAGTATGGAGCATTTGCAATAACTCTTAGGATTTTGGATTGGAAGGATTGAATACGTTGGATGTTGGAAGGCTTAGCGGCACCCCAGAGTTCTGCACCGAATGTCCAGATCGGTCGTATTAGTGTTTTATATAGAGTCTGTTTATTCTCTGTTGTGAGCTGTGAACGCCTGTTTATTAGTCTGTATAAGAGTTCGTAGCGTCTGTTGAGTTCTTGTCGTTTGATTTTTATAAGTTGGCTCCAGTTAAGTCGTGAGTCAAGGTGAAATCCAAGGTAACAGACTGAATCAAGGAGGGGTATAGGGATATTATTAAATTTGACATTATTGGGGGAATCTTTTCTTAGTTGAAAATTTACCTGTACGCATTTGGAATCATTTATCTTAATTCTCCATTTGCTACACCAGTGCTGAATGGCATCTAGATGGTTTTGTAGAATATTGGAAGCGGTTTAGGATCAGGATGGGAAGTGAGGATCGCTTTGTCATCTGCAAATAGGGCCAGTATGGTATTAGGATGGGTAGGGATGTCCGCAGTGTAAAGGGTAAAAAGGATAGGTCCAAGCACACTGCCCTGTGGAACGCCCGCTTTCGTGAGGAGGGCGCGGAAATCGGAGAAGAAGAAATGGAGCTTGGCTTGGAGATCAAAGGATACTGGTGGTGGAGGAACATGGGAGATGGCAGGTCGTTCCCTCCTGGATAGCTGTCGTTGAGGAAGAGGCGCTTCTTGACTGGGTTGGTCGCCTGTGGCTGTTGAATCTGAGGTTGGTGTCTGGCCCGTGACAACGATCTTAGCCTGGGTTGTGGCTCCTGGTTGGTCGATTGTGTGGTCCTTGAAGTGGGGCGTGGCTTTCTGGTTGGAGGTTCTTGTGTTGGCACCTGAGGGTTCATTACCCTCTGCTTGACCTTCTTGTATATGTCACAGCCGCTGTAGGTAGCAGGGTGGCTTTTCCCGCAGAGGGCACAGGTTGATGGTTCCTCTCTCCTCTTTTGGCAGACAGTACTGTGGTGTAAAGGCATGGAAATTATACTAAGCCTTCAAATTACAAGATGTTTTAATAGTGAAATATAATAAATAGTATATATAAAAAGAAATGAACGAATTCTAAGAATATAATATTAATTTTTAAGCTGAATATCATTAAATCATGTGCAGTAAATACTTCTTCTTTTTTTTTTTTTGCCATGGGTTAATATTGATTTTTTATGCTTTTACAATCGGAAAAAAAACTAATAAAATATTTAAAATAATTTTTACGTAGTTGATTGCACTAAATATCACAGGAAATTAGAAAAACTTCTTACAAATATTCTAACTTTAAATAAATTTTCCTTATAACCTTTGGCTTCTTTTATTGTCTATAAATTCCACATATTTTTATTGTGAACTTTGGTCAATTAGTGTTTATAAATTCCATAGATAGCTATATTTACTATTAAA
The DNA here is from genome assembly GCA_000696205.2 of Oncopeltus fasciatus. Classification (NCBI taxonomy): domain Eukaryota; kingdom Metazoa; phylum Arthropoda; class Insecta; order Hemiptera; family Lygaeidae; genus Oncopeltus; species Oncopeltus fasciatus. The sequence continues at coordinate 133,057 of KZ807426.1, forward strand.
TTGAATAGTATATCAAAATTAAAACATCAATAAATCAATTTTTTTTATTATTTTGCTGAAAATAGTTTTGTAACTGAAAAAATGAATGTAACTGATTGAACAAATTTCTTTTAATGTATTAATATCTATTAACATAAAGAATTGGGTCTATGTGTCAAATACATAGAGAGCATATGAATAATTTTGAAGCCAAGCTTATTTCAGCAGATTTCTCATGTTTCCTTCTTGGAAATCTAGAGAAAAGATTGATAATTACAAATTTTATATTCATTCTTCTCCCCGGGTTTTAAATCCTTTTTTTTTTTTTTACAGAAGTAAATAAATAAGACATATATATTTTATGACTCATGGAAAATTTGCTTAGATAAAGTTGTTTAATTGTGACGGACTATCACGCCTAGTGGATTTTCGATTTCGACATATTTTGGGATTGTACAGTACAAATATACAATTATTATTTAACGATTAAAGGAAATGATTAAAAAAAAAAACTATAAGAAATTTGCAATTATACAGTACGCTATGAAATCTAAGCAAAATTTGTAAAAACACACTATATAATTTTAAAGAATAGTTTACAATACTAAATCTGTCAGATTCTAATGACTTTGAGCCATGTAGCCTACAGTACGTTGTAGTATTGCGATTATCATTATTACATTGGCAGTTGGCGTAGAATATACGTCTCTTGAACCAATTGAGCTAATGCGCCTATAATTTATTGCAGTCTAGATGCAGCTCAGACAAGTTATCGATTCGGTTCAGTTGACCGTGTTCGTGACTCGACTAGAACTGAATGATTCATCTCTAAGTGCACTACGTCCACTGCAGAGGAATGCCCATGTCCAGGGTCTCTTGTGTTATATCAGAATCCTGGAGTTAGGGGAGTGCCTAATCAGCTCATATCTATCTACGAAGACTCCTTAGCAACAAGAGTCGTATACTAGACTGTTTCGTGATTTCAGTGATTTTCGTACTCTTATTGATAAGACTTTGATTGATTTTTTTCCTCAACTCCTTCGCAAACACGATTAGGGACCTGACTCCCTAAACTTTATTTTTTGATAAAATTGTTATTAAAAAAAAAATAATAAAAAAATAAACGAAATAGAACAAATATGTGTAGCTAAAGTTTCTCAAAAACGAACTTTTAATTCTTTTTTTTTCCAGAATAGTGTCACNAAAAAAAATAAAAATAAAAAAAAACCTACTAATAATAAGCGAACAGACAAGTTGACATACAAACTAAGTTCACCTCGCATGGAAGCTTGCTTACCTCTTTGTGTTGATATTCAGATGACAAGAACCTTCTCAACCCATTCCATAAGTTACATTTGGATTTATGTACGTTTTATGTCAGACTATGTTGATACGTTTGAAAAGCTTGGTTGAAAGCTTGAAAAAGTACTCAAGCATCTTTTGTGCATTTTTTCTTTTAAATACAGTAAGTTATATACTCCCGAAATTTTATCTGAGTGTTTTCAAGAGTTTCAATGACGGAACAGAAATGCTGAAGTTAAACAAATTTAGACGCCATTTAATTCAGCTAAATGTTGTTTCATTCATTAGTTTTATAAATTAATTTATAGTTATTGCTAATCGTATACAGATAGTCAATTTAATTTTAAAATACATACGATAAATAGCCTAAATAAAAAATATAAAGGACGAATTTTTTGTTTCTGAACGGTCGAATATTTATCAACAAATTCAACACTAACAACGTTTCCTAGCATTGTAGTATCACACTGGCTTCACCAAATCCTTTTCCTTATGTGTACAGGTTCTTTGAATGAATGTATGTGGAATTCCGGGCGACTACAGCGGCCATGTCCCTTGCGTGTAAGCCACCTAATGTCAACTAGAAACAAGGACGGAAAGGTAAATGATAATGAAAGGGGGGGGGGGCGAACCCCAAATTCAGGTTTTCACAGTCACTGCCACCTGGAAGATTGGATGGTAGGCGTAGTGGACTTGGGAGAGTGTGAATTTGTCTGTTACCATCTACAGTCATACGAGGCCTGGTCTCCCGAGAGAATCGGAAGGAAGACTGCAAGAGGAAGTTCCTGGCGACATCGAAGAACCACACACCCACCCTACTTTCACCGCCATCTTCACCAAGAAGAATGGTTAATAGACACGTAAAAGTGCATAGAAAAATATAAAATATACCAAAATTTTTCACTCTCTCTGAACTTCTCCCCAAGTAAGCTTTTTTCTCGTAGATGTAAGCCATAACGGACCCCCTAACATCTCGGTATTGTATAATTGCCAATAGAGGTAAAGCGGAATTTATAGATTTTGAAACCCTCTTGACCATCTATGATTATCTGAATTATTTACAACTATTATTATTATTAATTATTCTGCATTTTAAAGAATTTAAAATGCTAAATATTATATACTTTGCTTTTCCCCATTACCCTCTTCCCCTTTACCGATTTTATCCACTAGTGAACTCATCTGACGGTTTGTAGAACCAAATACACATCTTTATAACTATTTCTATGAGCCTTTGAGGATTCTAGCGCTATTCGACTAGATTATGAAATCCCACGACGGAAATAATCTTCTGGCAGAATTTCTCAACTGTCCGGGAGCAGAGTCAACTCTGACCGGTAAATTGAAACTAGGCAGGGCCAGCAAGAGACACGCTCGGGATGGGAGAGATGACTGCCGTGAAGAGGGAGTCGGTTGTAATGGAATGAGAAAAGAAGGGTGGGTAAGGGGGCGGCAAAGACCGACAGCAGGTTTATTTCTCCAGGGAGGGAGGGAAGCGGTGAGGTTGGAACACGAGAGGGTGGTAATGCCTACAGTACGTCAGGCCAGCCTATTCCCTTCGGAGTCTGCGGAAATATCCTCTCAGCTGATGGGATGAGCACGTCTGACCATGGCTAAGCTAAAGCAATTCCGGGTTAAAGGCGTTCATTTTATCTATCTAATTTCATTTCCTTCACTAGCTAAGCCAGAGAAAGTATTGCACTTGGAGAACAATCCCATTTTGGTAACTTTTTTTTGCATTTTAGAAAAATTAAATACTTAACAAAAATATCAGTCAGGCATTATAAGTTATACTCCACTTTCTTCTAAACGCATTTTATTTACTTCAGGGCCACATTTTTTTTTTTTTTTTTTTTAAACTTCTATCCATTCAACCCCATTTAATCATGTATGAATGGCTATCGACAGATAACTACACTATTCTGAACACCCATGACACTAGGCAAGCTTTATTTTCTTCATAAATGACTACCCAGGGTGGTATGCAAACAATGACAGGAGTTTGGGGACCTGTTATAGAACATTGCAATTGCATCTCGTATAAAAGATTTAAAACATGTCCATCGTTGAAAAATGCACCATTCATTAAAAAATGTAAAAAAAAAAAAAAAACATGCATAATACATTTTATTAAATAGAGTTTTACACGTATTTTGTTTTATATACTTTTTTTAACTCTAATAATAACGTGGATATTAAGATATTTAATTTTGGTCCCTTCCTATTCTCAGCCATCAACGAACGAATCCAAAGGATAGCAAATTAATACCGAACTTGGTTGCTATAATTTTTAACAGAGCACATTTTTAGCATGTCCATTGTAGACTCGGTAAAGACCCTTTGANGGTTATAGATATACTTATTTTAAAAATAAATAGCATATAAAGACCAAAAAAGTTTGACTCTTTTCAACCGTCCAGGGTGAGTCAAAATCCATAAAAATGTCTTTTGAGAAAATGAGGGAGAGTAATCTATTTTTTCCTCTAAGATTAAATCATATGCTTGGATATGAATAACATTGAATTATGAAATATAGTGATTATAATTTTTAAAAATCCATCAACATTTTTTTAAATGTTTAAGAAAACAATTGGTAAAGAAAGTGAACCAAATCAAGAATTTCTCGTATTTATTTAACTATAGTCCCTTTCTCTTTACTCGTAATTCCTCCAGTTCCTAATAAAGCTAATATTAGTTTAGAAACAAAGGCTTTAATGAATTCTAAAATCAGAAACAATTTGTTAACAATAGTATATTTCGTGTTTTGCAAGGAATATTTCTGATAAAATGGAATTTTAAATTGATGAATTCTTTTATTTTAATAAAAATTGCATACAATTTTTTCGCACTTTAATAGATATAAAATTAAAATATTTGCAATTGAATAAATATGGTATCAATACTACAACATTATAAGTAGTATTTTATAAAAAAATTTATATATAAAATTGTAAATCATAATTTAGTACTTTTTCACTGGCTGGTTTTTCTTAAGTTATGTTTCTACTTTGCAAAATAAATATAATTACGTAAACATAGAAAGCAATAAGAACTGTACAGAAATTTCGCTTTGCAAGGGTTTATTTGCTGGTTGTTTCTTCTCAAGCATTAAATGGAAAATTTGAGACTATTAAATGACAAGGACCAGAGAGTTTTATGATTTTCATGGTTCGGTGAATTTGACGTACGTATCAAATTTGACTAAAATAAATGTTTAATATTTATTGCCCCTGGTAGTTGATCTACCGGATTAAGAGATCAATAGTTCCGTATCATAGTGTAGTATGAACATGAACTAGCCCTAAACCAAACATAGACAAATGAATGCAGTCTCTGTGAGAGTCAGAGTCCCGCCTTGGGCAGGCTTCTATTGATGAATAAAATAATTTTGGCAGGAAAATCCATTACTTATGAGTCTTCTAAAACAAAAAAACATCAGGAATAACTTTATGCACAGCCAGGATGACAGTAGAGTGTTGCTGGTTTAAACTCTCCTCCTATCTAGTACAGAGATACTGTTATAAATTTTCTGTGAAACAAATCAATTTATTGCATCAGTTAACGACATTTTAAAATACACAATATAATTCTCTAAATAAAGAAAAAAACCTTCTTTTTTTTCTATTTTTAAATAACTATATTTTTTAAAGAATCAATTACAACTAATTTCAATAAAGACAAAATTAAAAATAGAATATGAAGAATAACTTATAACAAACAAAACGAATTATTCAAATGGAGATGTTATTTTTGTACATTTTTTTAAATTTGTATTTTTTCCTACCTTTAACGAACCCCAACAAAAAAAACATCCAATAAAACGAATTATTTTAAACCAATATACGTGTGTTTGAATGAAATTGTTAGCTAATCGTTGAGCGATTTTTTCGAAGACAAATCCCGAAGCACTTGAGATGTGCAAATATGCAAAAGTCCGGCAACGCATGAACCAAAAAAACATTTCCTTTCATAAAGAATAGACCAAAAATGGCTCTACTGATTTTTCGTAATTAATATTCTCCCATCATCATTATTATCTTATTATTCCCCAAGTGGCAGAATATAACCAGAAAAATAAAATAAATAATATTCAAATGTGAAAAATTGATCAAGGAATTTCATGTACTTTTTAAACATGAATCATGATATTGTATCGTTTTCTAAAAATTGAAAAAATAAAAAATAATTTAGAAAAAGAAATTTTATGACGAATCCAGGGTGAGTGATTGTCACAAGAAAATGTTCCATTCCAGGAAGAGGGAACCTTCAAGTCCTAAAGACTAAAACAGCACTGTTCTCAGACAGAAGAAGGTAAATCTTCCCTCTGTGAGAAATTAATTAAAAGCATTCAATTCAATTACAGAAGTAGCTCTGAGAAGAGGAAGGAAGACGGGAAATAAAACAAGGCTACAAGATGAGAGCGGGGGCCAAACTCCGACAAAAAACACGTTAAACACAGCGCGGGGGGTGTGAACAGTAGGGTTTGGTGCTGGTGGGGGAAGGGGGTGGGATATTTACATTTAGCAGAGGTCTTAATGGCCACTTCCCGGCCACCCTTGGGAGAATTAACTCCGTCTCCTTATCTTGTCTACAACAATGTAGACATGTTTTTGCAGATAGGACGTCTCTGCAGACCGACGCCCAGAGCCCGGATCTGGAGTCCCCTCGCTAATCGCATGCTGCTTCACTTCTTCCAAGGTCTGCATAAACCTTCTCTATCGCAAGGAATCAAATCTTTACAACAACCCTTCATTTGCGTCTTAAAGAAATTTCGTTTGAAATAATCATTACGAGAGATTTACTATAGATATTTACATATATTAACAAGAAATTAAATCCACTAGTTGAACAGAAATAATAACATGAATTTATACTAAATCTTATTTATTATATTTTCAATCATAAAGAATCAAAATTTTCACGTTTTTATAAATTAGCTATTCTACAATTAAAATTTCCTGTATTATTAAATTTAAAATCACAACATTACATTTAAACAAGTATTATTCTCATTATTTTTGGTTTTCATACGATTTTTTTATTGGCAGTTAGGTAGACAAAATCATGTTTCCTAGAATGCATTTTTAATGAAAACTACCAAGTGAAAATTTGCTAGAAAGCTGCATTTAAATTTTAAATGAACAGGCAAATCAGATAATACATTCTCAGTACGTGGTGTCACTGATTTATTCAACTCAGCACTGTAGAATTTATATTCTAGAAGTAATTATATTCTATGGATATATTTCAAAAAGCAATACAGGTAAATAGGAATTTATTCTAATTCCTTTCAGCCAATTTTAGGTCGTTATCTAAATATACCTTTANTATTTTGATATTAATAATTATTTAATGTTTTTAAGTAACATGTACATTGTATACAATTATTATGTATGACAAGTACAGTAAATAAATGCCCTTATAACAGGGTTACTGTCTTAAGGAAAAAATAATATATGTATATATATATGTGTATGAGCTGAAGTAGAGACCTAAAGACCTAGATTATGCCAAAACCAAAGAGTTAGCAAGCTAAGTTAGTGATTTAGACTGGTCGATAGCTAGAGATCTAAAAAAATCATAAGAGTTAGAGAGCAAAAGTGTGAGCTAGAAAGAGTTAGAGAGCGCTAGTGAAGTACAGAAAAATAGAAGAAGATGGAGAAACAAAGAGAAAATGAATACGCTAGATAATAAGAAAGCTATGAGTAGAGTATGAGCTGAAGTAGAGACTTAAGACCTAGATAATGCCAAAACCAAAGAGTTCACAAGCTAAGTTTGTGATTTAGACTGGTCGATAGCAAGAGATCTAAAAAAATCATAAGAGTTAGAGAGCAAATGTGTGAACTAGAAAGAGTTAGAGAGCGCTAGTGAAGTACGGAAAAATAGAAGAAGATGGAGAACCAAAGAGAAAATGAATACGCTAGATAATAAGAGAGCTATGAGTAGAGTATGAGCTGAAGTAGAGACCTAAAGACTTAGATAATGCCATAGCCAGACAGTTGACAAGCTAAGTTAGTGATTTAGACGGATCGATAGCTAGAGATCTAGTNTCTTACATTTTATTACATTATTATTCATATATTACATTAAAATCAAGTAGAATTAGAGAAATACAATCAGAAAAGAATAGATTTAGTTATTTAATTATTTATTGAGTTATATGTATATATAAATTGGGTGAGGTCCAAAGGTATGTGTTAAAAAGAAATATAATGAACTAGAGAGCTAGGGACCAACAAAATTATAAGAGTTAGAGATCAAATGCGTGAGCTAAAAAGAGTTAGAGAGCGCTAGTGAAGTACGGAAAAATAGAAGAAGATGGAGAAACAAAGAGAAAATGAATGCGCTGGATAATAAGAGAGCTATGAGTAGAGTATGAGCTGAAGTAGAGACCTAAAGACTTAGATAATGCCATAGCCAGACAGTTGACAAGCTAAGTTAGTGATTTAGACGGATCGATAGCTAGAGATCTACAAAATTATAAGAGTTAGAGAGCAAATGTGTGAGCTAGAAAGAGTTAGAGGGCGCTAGTGAAGTACGGAAAAATAGAAGAAGATGGAGAACCAAAGAGAAAATGAATACGCTAGATAATAAGAGAGCTATGAGTAGAGTATGAGCTGAAGTAGAGACCTAAAGACTTAGATAATGCCAAAACCAAACAGTTGACAAGCTAAGTTAGTGATTTAGACGGGTCGATAGCTAGAGACCTACATAGTAATGATATATAACTAAAGAGAGATAGAGGGCTTTTGCAAGCACAAATATGGTATGAAAGTTACGCACAGTCATTTCTCTTCCGTTAAATTGTCTTAGCTCAAAAATCCTCCGAATGAAACAAGTTTCCAACACGGGGGATATTTCTCTCAGCTTCTGGATTGAAATCGTATGGGTCAATTCTCGCAGTATTGACAACAGGTGAGCGATCACCTGCAGACGGCCTATTCATCAAGATATATCCCAAGAAGTATTTGTCCCTGAAGGCTCATTGATTTTTCTTACGGCTCTACCTCCAGCGAGGGAAAATATTTTANGCTAGTGAATCAGACGGATCGATAGCTAGAGATCTACAAAATTATAAGAGTTAGAGAGCAAATGTGTGAACTAGAGAGAGTTAGAGAGCGCTAGTAAAGTACGGAAAAATAGAAGAAGATGGAGAAACAAAGAGAAATGAATGCGCTAGATAATAAGAGAGCTATCCTTAGATGGATAGCTATTGAAGTAGAGACCTAAACACCTAGATAATGCCAAAACCAAAGAGTTCACAAGCTAAGTTAGTGATTTAGACGGGTCGATAGCTAGAGATCTTAAGAATTATAAGAGTTAGAGAGCAAATGCGTGAGCTAAAAAGAGTTAGAGAGCGCTAGTGAAGTACGGAAAAATAGAAAAAGATGTAGAAACAAATAGAAAATGAATGCGCTAGATAATAAGAGAGCTATAAGTAGAGTATGAGCTGAAGTAGAGACCTAAAGACCTAGATAATGCCAAAACCAAAGAGTTGATAAACTAAGTTAGTGATTTAGACGGGTCGATAGCTAGAGATCTACATAGTAATGATATATAACTAAAGAGAGATAGAGGGCTTGCAAGCACAAATAGGTTATGAAAGTTACGCACAGTCATTTCTCTTCCGTTAAATTGTCTTAGCTCAGAAATCCTCCGAATGAAACAAGTTTCCTACACGGGGGATATTTCTCTCAGCTGCTGGATTGAAATCGTATGGGTCAATTCTCGCAGTATTGACAACAGGTGAGCGATCACCTGCAGACGGCCTATTCATCAAGATATATCCCAAGAAGTATTTGTCCCTGAAGGCTCATTGATTTTTCTTACGGCTCTACCTCCAGCGAGGGAAAATATCTTACTTGATTGCGAAGTGACACCAGAAAATCGATACTGTGATTTTGTAAACAGGTTTATTTATTTATTAATGGGAATAAAAATATTTTACTTCAATTATTAGATTAATAAGTAACCATTGAACTTCATGATAGTGGGTTTGATAAGGACTTCGGTCTTGGAATTTGAAGAAATAAAAACTAATTTGTTAAACAAGAAAGTATTTCAAATCCCAAGACCTAATCCTCTACCAATTCCTTCTCATATTTTATATAATTTCTTTTTAAGAGTAAACCATTGTAATTGACCTGAAAAATTTCAAATAGCAGTGAAATTTGCGAGGAGCGTAAAACGCAGGAAACAAACAATAAAAAATATATCATCTACCTTATGCGTTATTGAAATTTTTCTAAATTAATTTAGGTATTGTAATTTAGGTTTTACCCTATCAAATATAGTGCCGAATATCCTACGAAATTTATTAAGCCAATCAATATTTTTGTAGGGGCCGTGGAAAAGCTAAAATATTAGAATTTATTTATTTATAAACAGTTTTTCTTATCAAATTAGCATTTTCCCGATATTAACGAATACATTAAGCTTTACAACTTGCTTTCATTAGTTTATATCCTATTATAATCTTTAGAATACTTGTTAAATTATAGAAATTCTTTAAATGATTTATAACTTAATTTTACAACACAAGAAGTTAAAAACGGTCTAATTCTTAGATTAGATTATTATTATAATCCTGTAAATTTTTCTTTATGCTGAAAATTGAATTTTAACTAAATTGAAATTTATGAATATTTTTTAAAATTGCTCTTGTATTTTTGCTATTGTCGTTATATTTAATAAACCAGTTCTGTTTACTAGAGACAGTTGCTGAGAGAGAGTAATTTTCCACATTCATTCTCTTTTCAGACGTAAACCAAAAAATTTGGAGTATCTATGTCAAATAATTATTTTTACCCTGAGTAACGGACGAGAATTCCTTTTTAAGTTTTTTTAATTACCTCTACTTTTGTCAAATACAAAACTGAAATTATTAATTGAAAATATTTGTAAAAATTTAGCAGGCATTATAACCTGACATCGTAAATCTATTATTATATTAATTCCGCTAAGAGAAATGTTATTTAGTCAGTGATATAATTTGGTAGGATAGTGTAGGTCTCTATATATTGTAGATTTCCATTAAATAACTAAAATTGGAGACAAATTCAACTCATTTAATCTAAGTTATCTAAAATAAATTTAGGAATTAGAATATATCCTCATAAAATTCTGAATGATAAATAAAACTTAAAATACAATGTCATCCAAATAATAAAGAAAGGAAACTATTCTTATTAAAATAAATAAGGAAATTGTGTTGGGATGAACGCCTAGATAGAAATAGGTTACTGCAGTAAAAATGTATTTAATTTAGTAAAGCTTGGAAAATTTGTATAGCATAAGTTTTACACAGTTATTATCACCCTATAACAAAGAACTAAATTGCGTCTCTTAATACAGAGAATTAACGCCCATAATGTTTACGTTTAGTAAATAATTATTAAACTCTGAAAGATTTCAAATAATTTTTATTTATATAT
>KZ807426.1:150121-160694 GCA_000696205.2 Oncopeltus fasciatus
ATATATATATATATTCATATATATATGAATGAACTTACTACAGTTGCTTATAACCGACTGAAATCGGTATTTTGTAATATTATATGCTTACTTTTCCGTTACTAAGATCAATTACTTCGATTTGATTTTTGTTTTTTAAACATTTGTTTCTGTATGGAGAATAACACTCATAACTTTAATGTATATTTCAATTACTAACTGCTTTATGATAATTAATAACTTTAAGAATCCTGCATGAGGACCCCAGAAGAGAAGACTTGATCTGTTTGTGTCCGAAGTATTTTTTTCCATTCTGGACCTAGTTGTGCCCGAAAGAGTGTCAATTGTCTCTGCGTTATCTTAACCTGTCTGACTTCTAACTCCGCAGATTGTCTACACATTCTCCAGGGTAATCCTTGCTCCATATTTACCTTGTGTTCAATAATAGTCTGCTCCATATCTTTTTCTCCTATAGTGGTATTTCATGGTTGTTACCCAAGCTTCACCCCAAATCTCAGAAAAGAGTCTGAACCGACTCCCGAGGAACGGGTAATATAAAGCCCCGGATTCACGGGAACGGGTGAACAGGGTTTTATGAAGCTTCACCTAAGAAATCTTGCCACCATTAGTGGCATAATTATTATATTTGTGATTCACCTGGAATTTAAATTATCTTCCTGATCTAATCAGAACATGTCGGCAAACGAGTTGACTCTCAGAATCCAACGAAATGGAATTTATGTAGTATTATCTCGTTCTTCTTAATATTAATAAAGATAATTTGAATGCCCCCATACAATTCGGCTTCTTTGACAAATCTTGTAGCCTGACAGGAACATTCGATCTAACTAGGCATTTATTTAATTTAGTACCAGTCTGGATCCTAGATCTCTTCTGGTTTTTCTCAGCACTAATCTTACATGTCATCTATTATAATTCCTACTAGATGTATGGTAGACTGTAGTACGGTGGATTTTTGTTTTCTAACAGGTTTTTCTCCCTTTCAACCTCTTAGGGTTATAGAGGAAGGAGCTATCTACAGGTTGTCATCCTTTTCTGAACATCCTTGGCTAAGGACAAGTTTTTATTTATCGATAAAAGCTTGCCCAGGTCGGGATTTGAACCCGAAGCTCCAGGATTACGAGACCAGAACGATTCCCATGAGCTAGCCTTGTGTACCTTGGAGGATCTTTCGTTATAACAAACCCCCTTATTTAATAACTGCCCCAAATTTTTTACAACTGACCCTTCAAACAGGGAATAATATCGGCTAGTTAATTAACCCTCTTTTAAGCTAAAATGATTAAATTCAAATAGCTGAATAGCTCAAGATGCAATAAAACTGAAAAAAAAAAAACCGTTACAATCCGTACAAATCTCGAAATGAATTACAATAATTATAACAATTTTTATTCTGTTCCCTTGCACTAAATATTGTAAAAATTTACGTTGGATTAAACACTGTAAAAAAATAATATTAATAAAATTAAAATTTAAAAGTAAATAACGAGAGTCATTTAAACAGCTTGACAATGTCAGCTCCTCCGAGAAAAATACGATATATTCGTTTGCCTCGGAGGTTAGACTCTCGACACTAATGCGGAGAATTTAATAACTTATCAGACTTGTCCTGGTGGCGTAAATGGTAACGTACCGGCCCAGAAAGCAGGAGTCTAGGTTCGAGTCCTGGCTGGGACAGTTAGATTTTTTATTCTGTTCCCTTGCACTAAAAATTGTTAAAATTTACGTGGGATTAAACACCACATAAAAAGTAACATTTATAAATACAATAATTTAATTTATTGTTGTTCTAATTTATTCACGATAAAAATTAATTTGTTTGTTGTTTTTCCTACTAATTCCGTCATATCTAAATTTTGAAATTAGTTGGTGATTAAAACGAATATCTTGATACTAACAAGTGGCGGCTTAACTTGAAATGTAATTGTCTTTGGGAACATCTTTCAGAAAGAACTGTCGGCTTCCATGGAATTCTCACAGCCTTGTGACATATAAAAACAAACAATTTATTCCAGCCGCGAATAAAACAATGTTCCAAAGCAAATAATTATATTTTACTAATTAAAATTCCTTTGTCTTATTCCGGTAGGGCCTTGTAGAAAAACAAATTCAAAATATAACCCTCGGTAGGGCAGGGTTCACCTTCCCTCAAACCGCAGCAAGAGTTATCTTCAGACCCTTTTCCACTCCAACTATTTTACTCCATTTTTTATTCTCTCTCTCTCTCTCTCTCTCTCTCTCTCTCTCTCTCTCTCTCCCTCCCTCCCTCTCTCTCTCTTTCTCTCTTTTTAATGTGCTTATTTCTTTCATTCCTAGGCTTTTTTGTGCTAATTAAGCGGAGGCATAATTCAAGCCCCTTAACAAACAAAACTAAGAGAACCATTGTTAAATCCTGACACTTTGGGTTAAACTTTAATTCCAACTCGTATTTTATAGGCTTATACTAAATGTAGTAAGGAAGAGAGAGAAAAAATCTGTAAATATATTAAGGAACATATCTTTATGTGCACATAAAACACATCTTTGTGTGCTCACTAATGTTCTGTTATTTATTTTATTAAAGATTTAGACTAAATTCAGTCTATTTAGTCAGTAGTCTTGTCTTTCTACTAATTAATTATCACAAAATATTCAAACTCAATTCAGAGAAAGGAATTTATTTTTGCAACACAAATCTCACTAGCCTAATTCTCCTTTACGAAATCTAGCAGATATACGAACTTGTCTTTTAAAATGGTATTTACGTCATCTCAATTGACAAACGTAGATATAAATAAAAAAATTATAATAATTATTTAACATGTATTATAATCATTTTATATAATTGTTTTAATTTTATTCAGATTATTTTTTTATATTTNATGTTATTAATGAACTTTTGCCAGAAACAATATAATTTTTGTACTATTATACTTATGAGAATATTTTGGAAATATATTAAAATTCTTATAGTCATCCAAAAGTACTATATATGTCTTATTTGGATAACAATAAGTAGATTCTTATTTAGATTAAGAAATCATAAATAATCGTAAATTGATTAAATTACAAATGGGTACAAATATTTGAGATTTCTCTAATCATTTGAACAAATACAACTAAAAGCTGTAGACTTAAAACCATGGATCAATCATCTAAATGGTATTCTAGTATTCTATCAATTTTAGTTTTAAACAATTTTTTTATTTATTACTTCTCACAATTATCGGTATCTGTAGATCTGCTTCCAGACAAAATCGAACCCCCCCCCCCCTGTCCTATATGTAGGGTGAGTTCTGATTTTTGTATTAACTCCACACTGTATAGCTAGCAAAACAGAGGGGCTAAACACAGGGTTATAATATTGCTATCAATGTATTGTTATTCCTCACACAGGAATAAAAGTTGCATCGTCAGAATCCAAATCGCTGGTAAGTCAGAATCCAACATAGATGGAAGCATAAACCTCATAGAAATATTAAAAACCCATCCTCCTTATCGCCTTACTAATGGTTCACTTTAAGTAAGAATTATTTTTCTGTTAAGCAATTCTGACAAAATTATTGTCTAAAAATAATATATGCAAAATTAAATAATTTTAATATTCTCTTATTATTTCTTTAGGTTACTAAATAAAACCAAATTGCTCTTCACAGAATTAACATATTTCCACATTAAAAGGAATATTTATGATATGAAAAATGTATGAGTTGAAACGATGATAAATTGTACCCCTGTTTGCCCCAGGGTTATCATAACCCATGATTACTGACCTAGATGATTTGGCCTCGTCTAAGTTGACCAGAGACATCATAATGAATTTTTCCATATTACCATTTTCAGCTTCTTAGAACATATCAGTAAGCTACTCATATCAACGCCTATCTTTAACGAACTAGAAATATCTTTTTTTATTTTTTACTCCTTCTACCAAATAAAAATTTTCAATTTTTAATGTTCTTTTCTCACATGAGATAAATCTATTTTGAGGAAATTTATACAAGCCATATAAGAGTTTGGCCTTCCTTGAATCCTTTCCTAGTGTGGGTTCTTCAAATTCATTTAACTAGAAAGCACCCACTGTGCTGTAAGAGTGGCAAACAATTTTTTGTAATTTGTTACACTGAATATATATCACGTGAACTGTCATACCTTTTGTAATCCGTCTTCATTAGTTTCTGCAAACCATCAGGTATATATACCTGACACATCTGACCAACCCACAGAATAAAAACGCAGTTAAATGCAGACAGTGACAGTGAACGCATGTATTCGGCCACGAGGATGGACAATGTCCGAAAGCGCTCGCCAACAGAAGATGGTTTGCAGAAACCAATGAAGACGGATAATAATAGAAGGTATGATAGTTCTATATTCATTGGTAGTTACAATAACCCTTTAGATTATTTTTTTATCAAGTGCTCTGTGCAATTTCATAACTTAAAAAAAGTGGAATGTCAAAGGAAATACTCCGATCTTAGTTAGGCCTGGAGTAGAAAAATTCATCAGGATCACTAATTTCTCTCTTCATAATATTTAAAATATGTACCCAAACTATTGTAGAGAAACCTGTTAAATTACATAAAACACATCACAATATATTCATTATTTTCTAAAAAACATAAACCTAATAGAGTTCATGTTTAGATGGCCTGAATCATAAAGGAGAGTGAATTGGGGCTGTTATATATTTGTTGTCGAGGGCGATTGGCAACAAACTTTGTTATCAGCAGAGCCACACCCTTCCTACATCCGCACTCAATCAGTGGCAGGCCACTTCCGTTATTCTATTGTTTTTCCTCAACCCAAACAATAACTGACCTATTTTAGTGTAATTTTTCAGATTCTTGACTAATAACATTGTTTTCTAGATTCTAAGATATATACACGTTAAATGAAGAATAATTAGCGAAGGAACCCTCTAAAATCTCAGAGAAAACAGGGTACAATTGAAAAGAGCAAAAAATAATTGAAATATTATTTATTATTTTAAACATTGCAATAATTGCACATTACTCCATTGCACTTGGTGGTGTAATGGATTGCATACCGGCCTGGAAAGCAGGAGATCCAGGTTCAAGTCCTGGCTGGGACAGATAGGTTTTTTATTTTATTCCTTCACATTAATTGTTTAAAATTTACTTGGAATGATACACCACAACAATTTATTTATAAATTAATTAAAATTTTTGACTGTTAATGGCTGTAGACGTAAAATGTGGAAGGATAAGAGGAAGCTTATTCTGTCCTATCTCACTTGATTATTGGCAGAGAGAAACAGGAGAAACTACAGTTGTCCGAAACTCGAAAAGCACGAAACGGGATTGGGAATTGGAATGAGTTCACACAGCATAAGCGCTGATTTGTAAGTGTAATGTAATGTTTTATTGATACATTCTTAGCACTAATATTGACAAGTTTATGATTTTCATTCAATTTGATCATCCTCAAATCTCGGTGAAATAGGATGGGGGGAGGGAGTTTGAGGCACATCAAAATTTACAATCGTAATCCTTGTTAGGAAAAGTTTATAGAACAGATTAGGTAAAAAAAATTTATTTTTATTGATTATATTGTATTAAATTTTTACAAAAAACGCGTAATATGTCTTTTTTGATGGGATTATTTGTGAACCCAAAGCTGAAGTTTTCTTCATAAATCGCCCGCTGTTAATTAATAATAATTGTTAAAGATATGTGTGATAAACATTGTTTGTATGTCTTCTGAACGCGCTCTAGTGGCCAACATTATAAAGTAAAGATATAATATTTAATATATGGTATGTAGTTAAGCTCCTTTTTCAAAATCGTTGAATAAAATTGTTAACAGCTAAAATTCGTAGTATATAGAGAAATGAAAATATAATTAAAAATCGTAATATCTTCTGTATTATTAGAATTACTAAAATCTATGGAAGAAAAATTCCTTCAAATCTAATATTCTGTCAATTTATTCTATGAAATTTTTCTGACAATGATTATTAAGATAAATATTAATGAATGTAACTTCTAGGCCATCATTAAATTTAATGTAAAAAACAAAATTTAGGCTTTCCATTGCAAACGGTTAAACATATTATGTTTTAGATGAAATCAGAAAAGGGAGAAGGAGTCCATTCTCACACAAGAAAAAAGTAATTTTTTTTTATTACAATTGAGGTTAGTAAAGAATTAATTGACAGGTGTAAAGCACTTACATTTCTAGAATTTACGATGACAAAAGCAAACCGCAGAGGTGTATCCTTCCTCATTTATTTTAGACAGCAAATAAATCCGCGATACAATCATACAGCATACTTTGTATTTGTATTTGTATTTGTATCGTTTGGGGAGTACTCTTTGTTGTGCAGCTTCACTTCTAAAAATTTCTTCTTATATTTCCTTATGTCATTGATTTCATTAATATTCATGTTTATCCTACAATATTATTTTATGTACCGCTTATTTATTAAATATTTTGTATTGATATTTCTAATTAACCGTTTATTATATTATCCGAATATTTAATTATAAAAGATAAAATATATTAAGGCTCAACACAAAATATAAATAATAACTTACAAGTTCTTAATTCGCAACTAAAACCTAACAGCCCNAAGGCACTAACGACATTTCAATTTCCATGAAAATTACTTCAGAACTTTTCAATTCACCATTTTTGTTATTTTAATGTATTAAGTGAGCTATTAATAATATTTTAAAGAACATGAAAATTTAACTAGTTTAAATTCCTGATCTCTCCAGCTCTTTAAATAATAACAATTGGATAAAGAGAAAACTAAGAGAAAAAATTTAAAACTAAATGTATTTGTTAAGGGCATAAAATTCGGATCGATAGTTATAACAGTTTGGCTATTAGGGCAATATTAAACCTTTAACCTCCTTAAAAAAGATAAGCTCATAAGAAATTTGACACATTATCAGGGTATAGGAACAAAATACCTAAATGAATCAAATTTGTTGATGTTTCCAAGAAATTTTGAGCATAGGGTACAGATATCTTTGTATTAGATTTTTAGATCCTACATCTCTTTACTACTTAAAAACTTAATTTAACTTGTATTAGGTGTTTAACTAGTAAAGTTAAAATCTTGACTCCTCTTTAAATCTTGAGGGGTCAAGATTTTTTTTTCAGGTCTTTATATATATATATATGTAGCTGTGAACTATAAATTGTAAAACCCATGTATTATTTTGTAAATATTTACTATAGTCAGTTTATTTTTGTAAAAAGTTAGGTGCAATTATTTTATTTTTTATTAAATAGTGTCTTGATCTGAATCAGTCATATTGACAGCTATCACATTTTTGTTAAGGGGACGGACTTAAGTCCTAGAAAAAAAAAATTTTTTTTCCTCTTAATTTCAATAGTTTATTTTCTACTGAGAAATGATACCAAAAGGTGCTCTGAAAACAAAATACCATAAGTATCATCAGGACTAATCAAATATAGTAGTTCACTCTTGACAAAGAAACAAAAAAGGACCAATAGTCAAAAGCAGATTAATTTATTAAATATTAATAAGGCAAAACTTTATCTTTACCAATGTATACATTATTGAAAATTAATTTCAAAAACTTCAGCTTACTTTATTTTCAAGTAATTTTTGAAGTTGAATCTCCCAACAAGAGACTTGTCACGAAATGCCACTTGGTCTTTCAAAATTCAACAATTTTTTTTAATATTGAATATTCAATGATAAATATTTTATTTATAAAATGTGTATTTTAAAAACCTAATGTGTATTTTTCTCTGAAATTCAAATTTTTAATGCAAAAATTAAGTTACTAACTTTCTAAAAAGTTTAGCATTTCTTGCTTGACAAATCTTTTTTTTCATTATTATTTCTTTCTATGAAGATTTTTCTATTATGCAATACAGGAGTGGAAGGTTTTTCCCAGGCAAGAAAAAAGTATAGTCGTAAATATGATTTTTTTTTCCACCCCCTCCCCTCCAAGCACACTCCTCTCCTCCTTCCGAACAATTTATTAGCTGGGAATCTTTTAAAAGCCACCCTTGGAAGGGGGATTCACCGAACCACAGGCCAGATATTTAAGAAGTTACGGGGGAGGGGAGGGGTGGGGGGACAAGGCCGTCCCTTTTTGCGGATGAAGAAACAGTTAAACGGTACAAGCCCGCAAACCTAAAATATTACGAGGAACCACTCGGACCATTTATCTGAGGATAAAAAGACCTTAATAACCCCCCAGGCTATGTACTTACAAATTCTTTGCATATAAAAAATATATATATATTTTTCCTCTGAATGGAGAATTTTTACGCTACCTATCTTACATGGATACAAAATTATCCATGGAGACATACATCATCAGATTTACATATCAATTGAAGCATAATATATATGAATATTGATTTTGTTGTGTTAAATTATCCCACGTAAATTTTAAACAATTAATGAGAGGGAATAGAATAAAAAAATTTTCTGTCCCAGCCAGGACTAGAACCTGGATCTTCTGCTTGCCGGGCCGGAATGTTTCCATTACACAACGAGTCGAGCTAGATAACTTATGTAAGTAATGTAGGTAAGTTATCTAGCTCGTCCCGGTTGTGTAATGGAAGCATACCGGCCCGGTTAGCAGGAGATCCAGGTTCGAGTCCTGGCTGGGATGGATAGATCTTTTTATTCTATTCACTCTCATTAATTGTTCATAATATTTATGCTAAAATAAAAATAATCAGAAATGTCGTAATATACTGTTGAATATTTACAGTACATATATATATATTCAGGAAAGACACAAATAATTATAACATAAGACACAAATAATTATGAAATAAAATTTATAGATAGGGTAATATGAACTTATTTTATAACATCGAACTTTCCTATGAAGCAGTTAAAAATATTATACAAAATAGTACTGAACGTAACTCTATTTCAGTAGGGGTTCTCAAGGGGAGACGAAAGCTAGCTTCTAACTATGGTTACTTCAAAGAGAGGCTTTAATATATTTAAAAAAATTATTTAGAATTGATTAAAGCTATTGATTAACCAAGGTGCAAATTTATTATTTAAGATTCCCTGATTAAATGGTATAAAATAAAACAAAAATTAAGTACATAGAGCAATTCTTATAGATCGTAAACTTAATTTCTTGTAGGTCTTATATGTCATTTTATTTTAAGTTCACCTTTATTTAAAAATACATTTAGAAAAAGTAAAGAGGGTGGGAATTTAGATTTAAATGAGCTATTAGTAAATATTGCAACAATGTGGCTTTTTATTAATTTTTTTTTTCCCCTGGGAACAACTAGGACAGAGAAAAGTCAACTATAACCAAATCTCGTGAACACACAGACACAATACTTGGGGCGACGCGCACAGTCAGATCGCCTAACAAACATGGAAACGGCTGGACAACCTGAACAAACAAACAGAATCATTAATAATTCAACGTTGACCAAACGGCTAGCCATGTTTATACGCCGTTAATTTCTGGTGCGGTCGACCGCCAAAGGCCGGCCCTGTGAGGTGGGATTTGTAAATACGTATGCACTGGGTAAGCCCATTCCGCCCTACCGTCACATACCCCCCCCCCCTCTTAAATGTATTCAAATACCGGATTAAATATTGAGGGAAACGATTAAAATTTGAGTTGGCCTAAATTGAATTTTAATTATTACATAAATATAGATATAATACATAAAACTCTACCAATATGATTCCTTTGATTTTTTAGACACTCTTGCTCCTAATTGAAATATTAAAACGTACTATATATTAATAAATGTCCATCTATGTTATTTTACTTTGTAAACATTTGAAATTGATTTCATGATAAATAAATTTTAACCAATTACTTCCATGTTTTAAATTTGAATTTAATTAGTATTAAAATATAAGTAAGGCTTAAAATTAATTTACGGTAATTTTTGAGGGACAGTTAAATTGATTAAATGACCTTACAATTAAATTATATTAGAAGAGAAAGACTGAGTTATAACAGGCAAAACAAATCGTTTGTAATAATTATTTAATAAGTAAAAAAATTGGTCGGTTAATAGGTTAATGAATTTTTAAATAAAAATAAATTTATTGATCATAAGTTTTTATTTTAGCCTACATTTCAGCTTGAATTTCAAGCCTTTTTCAAATTTGACTGACTTTTCAGGAAATTACTAATGATATAAAATAGAAGTATTAAAATCACAAAAAAATTTAATTACGTATATAATTACAAATATAGTATAACATCTATATTTTTTATCTATATATACATGAGTATATACATGAAAAGGGAGAAAGTCACGTCTGCTGTTAGTTCTCACTAACTACTGAAAAATAATTTAATTTTCTTTTATTTAACCCTTAGCACTTGACAAGCTTTTATTTATCGATTAAAGCCTGTCCATATATATAGTATCGATTCATATAGAAAATGAAACACCCGATATATATAGTAAATAAGAACAGAGGGAAAGAGTGAACATACACAAAAAGAATATTATTAGATATAGACATATTTATCTTTATTTAGACATAGGACTCTCTTTACTACTCATTGACAAAGTGCAAGAAAACTCCCCGAAAATTTTACTCTTTGTAATTTTTTCTTTTTGTGTGTTGCTATAT
>KZ807426.1:160704-178120 GCA_000696205.2 Oncopeltus fasciatus
TTGTAAAGAATATATATATATAAATACTTCTTACGGGCTTAAGAAGCCATCACATGATGTGCGAAAGTTCGGCAAAAATGTACTTTTCCGATAAGGTCCACCCCAAAAGAGTTTTGTTGAATATTTCTGGATACCATAGAATCCTGCATGAAAATGATATACCCCACACATACACCCGTCCCGGATTATTGAACAATCGCATTACATTTTCTGATGACTTATAAGGAACTCTAATCTATATGTCGCTGAAATGTATGTCTCTATTGACGTAATCTATCGCCAATCTAACAGCTAGCATAATGTCTGTTGCAGAGAGAAGAGTCGAATGCAACTCAAGTCAGTCTTCGCGAGGTGAGTGGGTCCATGGCCGGCTCCTACAGCTGTGAAGTGTCTGCAGACGCGCCTTCTTTCCACACAGTCGTGGTCTCCGCCCACCTGGACGTTGTTGGTGAGTTACAGCACTTTATTTTATAGAAGCAACGCTTAAGATTCACAGACTTTTTAAATATGAAGTAGATGCATGGGAGCGAATAGACCAAAAATGTCTATTTACTTTAGCTATACAATATAGGGGGTTAGTTCTACCGAAGAATATTTCATTAGTATACCTATAGAAATCGATATTAAGTGGCTGTATCCAACAGTCAGGCAGCAGAGATCATATTCTCCTGGTTTTATCGCTCAAGTACTTTAAATTGTGTGGCTGTATTTATGAATGTATAAATCAATTTTATAAAATTATCATACCTTCTACTATCCGTCTTCATTGGTTTCTGCAAACCTCCCTTCTTGAATTGAATACAGACAGTGACAGTGACCACATGTATTCGGCTATGAAGATGGACAATGTCCGAAAGCGCTCGTCAACGGAGGATGGTTTGCAGAAACCAATGAAGACGGATAATAGAAGGTATGATAGTTCTATATTCATAGGTAGTGAAAATAACCTTTTAGAATTTTATAAAATTTATTTATAGAAATGCACAAGAGCCTGACTCTGCACTGCAATTTTTTCTTCGTGTATTCAACATATATATAGGTATATATTTATTTATTTTTCATTTCAAAAGTACATAAACATATTAAAAAAATATTAATGCAGAGAAAAATATCTAGTTCAGGAACTCCAATCTCATCAATTTTAGAAATTAAGGCCCTGATCTCGAGATCATCTTTGCTTTAGACGTCGGAGAGAGATGTAAATGCATATTAAAACATCAATGAGGGATGCAGATGCATACATAATATGGAACATTTGCAATTATTAGGAAAGTTTTAGATTGAAAAGATTGTATTCGTCGGTTTTGGAAAGTTACTAAACCTGCTAAGTACACCACCGTTCTTAATCAAAAGTCCAGATCAATTGTAGTAATGTTTTGGAGAGAATCAGTTTATTTTCTTTATAAAAGCTAATAACGTCTGTTATGTTCTTGACTTTTAATATATTTATCTTAATTAAGTCGTAAGTTAAGAGAAAACACAAGATGTCACACAGAATCAGAATTAGATAAGGGGATATTATCATTATAAGTCTTCAATCACTTCATCACTAATTAGTGTCAAGGCGGTTTTGTAAAATGTGGGACCCGATGGGACACAAAAGGATCGTTTTGTGGATTATAAAAGAAAGGATACGTCAAAGCACACAGCCCTGTGGCTTTTAATAAATTGATAAGTTTGGTCTAATCTAATATAATGTATCCTGCTATATTTGGATTTCTGCGTCGTATGAGACATCTTTTAGTTAGAGTACGCCTATACCTTTGTCTACTAGGGTCCGTTGGAGTTTGTTTGTTTGTGTTTTAATGCCGATAACGGAGAATAGAAAAGGATCTCAGTGTGGAAGGACTCAATGAAAGATTAAGTTGTCATTTTAGAAACTAATGTAGTCAGAAGACATACAAAAAGACTAAGGAGGGTATGAAAATTTTAGATATAAAAGATGGTAGGTCGTTTCCTCGGAGGGGGAAATGGTTACATCTGAGCTGCTTAGAATTGATTGCCCGGGTATTAGAGAATCCTAGGTTTAAGAAGTGGCAGAGGACTTTAGACTGCAGTTTGTGGATTGGCAAAGTCCCCAGCATAAGATCTTTACAGACTTTGTAGCCCTTATAATTGTCAAAATGATTTTTTATTTGTCTAAAGGCACAGGCAACTGGTGTGCAGCTGGAATTTTTCAACCATCTTTGAGATGATCCCTCCAAGCTTGGCACATCAGGTCCTGTATTCAAAGAACGTTTTTGAGTTCTCTGATTAGAGAGTATCCAGCAATTGAAGTAAACTTATCGCAATTGTCTACAAGCTCCAATTGTGGGGTCTTCACTGATTAAATAATGAGTAATTTTAAAGAAGCTTATTTGACACTACGTCAATAAATAACACATAACACTGTCAAATGATTTTGCTTTCATAGAACAGAATTCGGAAAATCTTTCAACCACGAAAACAACATTTATTCAGTACGTAGACTCGACTGGTCCTTTCCAGTCCAGAGAGAAATTACATTTCATTCAAGGTTGTGAAGAATCTATTCAGGTCCATTCACATCTACTCAGCTCCTAATGAATAATTTATGGGGATGAAAGAGTTAGCGAGAGCGACATTTTGGAAATGAAAATGAGAGAAATAAATTCACTCAAAATGGAATCGCACAGGTAGAAGTAACAGGATTAGAATATTTGAAACATATAAAATATATCACTAGTTTTTCCTATTAACAGAAGCAGACGTAACACGAATTCCTATTTTCTAAGCAAGTTTTCAAATATCACATGCAAATTCACTGACATATCCATGTCATTATATCTCCATCATCTATAACTATCTAAAAGGTTATTTCCACCACCAATGAATATAGAACTATTATACCTTCTATTGTCCGTCTTCATTGGTGTCTGCTAACCATCTGTTAGGCCAACTGAAGATGGTTTGCAAAAACCAATGAAGACGGACAATAGAAGGTATGATAGATCTATAACTATCTTTACATCTATCTATATCATCTATTTCTGTATCACTTGATGGATAATGTGCCAGATCTAACACTCCACTCCATTCTCCATTAGAATTTCAGTAATTACTTAATGGCACTAAGCAAGAATCTCGTCAAGCGTCCAACTATTGCCCAATAAAATATCTGAAGAAATGTTTCTCTTTGGCTCAAAAAGAAACAACGTAAAAGTACTCTTCAAAGTTTCAGGTGAACTCAAATAAATGTGTTACAAGTGCAAGTGATTTAAAGAAAACTGCCAAATAATGAATAGTCGTACATTCTCTCTTTTCTAAACAGAGATCTTCTTATCAAAATTTATCAAATATAATTCAGAACAAGAAGAAGATCCATTCATTGTTCTGAAATGGTCGAGCTTTGCATTTAATGATCATCATTACTTCCCTGCCAACAGGATTCTTTTAGGATCAGTGACAAGTAAAAAAGTCACCAATATTTCTCAACGAGCCCTAGCATTCAAAAATTAAGAAGCAAAAAATAAAATAACCTAATTCGGTATTTAAGGAGTAGGGAACATTCATAATTAAAGAGTTGTTAATGACTTCAAGACCAACTTATAAAAAAATATCAATATTTCAGTAATTTTAGGAATAAGAAAAAGTTTTTTAAACCACATAGCTTTCAGATATAATCTTCATATATAAATTGTGAAGTGTAATTGTCATAAAACTTTTGTTTTTTCTAATATTTTTCCAAAAATGCATATTCACGAAAACATTTAAGAATGTTTAACAAGAACTTTGATATGGAATGAATAGTTCTTAACTATGGAATGAACCGTCAAGTTCTAAAAAGAGAGTGTTATCGGAAATTCAGTCATGGTGGTCAAACTATTAAAAACTAATTTGTAACAAAAATAGTTTTTATTTTAGCCGACGTTTTGGCCTAAATTTCAGAGCTGAATATGAAAGAGAAACGTACAAAATAATATAGAAATATGTCTATATATGATTATCAAACAAAGAAAAATGAATGAAAATATAAAACTGTTTATAATCGATTATATAAATTAATTACTGAACATATTGTAAATAAAAAATTATGAATAAAATTCGTAAGTGTACATACCAAGTAGGGTGGTGGGGAGAGAGAGAGCGAGAGAGAGAGGGAGAGTGAGAGAGAGAGAGACCCGTGCTCAACAGAGTCTACATCATGACTGATCTGTTTTTACAAATTTTTATTTGACCCTTGTGGAAAGGAACGGGAAACGGACATAGGAGTGGGGGGAATGGATGAGAAGGTTTAAATGGCTTGAGGTTCAGGGCATATCGCTGTAGGAAAGTGGGAGGGGAAAAAGCTTTGGGGTAGTCTTATTATGATTTTTGTTTTAAGATGCGAGAAATATTACTGTATGCGGAAGAAATTTAGTCTTTGTCTGTTTTGTCATTAATGGAGTTATGTAATAAATGTATGTGAATAGACTCGGCTAAAAGTTGTTTGAGAATTTATGATGAGAATTTATCAAAGTCTAAAGAGTGTTTGTCATTAGTAGTGTTCTGAAAGTGCTGTGGTGGTTTTATTATTTTTAATGTCATGTTGATGGTTACTGATTCGTCTTTTTATGAGGTTCTTTGTTAAACAAAAGCTAAATTAAAAACTATTTTGGTTACAAATTAGTTTTAATTGTTCAACTACCATGACCGTATTTCCGACAATCCTCTCTTCATTTAAGAATGAATTCTACTCCTTCATTCAAACTTTTAATTCCAGGGGTTGAGTTGGTTCTCAAATTTATAAAAATAGAAATCTAAATCTGCACATTTGAGGCTCTTAATATTATAAATTTATTTTTGATTTATATTTTTTTTAAATTTAATTTAATGAGATAAAGTTGGAATTTAGGGAAAGAAAGAAAAATTATAATTATGATATCGTCGATATTAATATTGTTAAAACATAGTATACTAACATAAAACATGTATTTTTACAATACCAAAATGTATTTTCGAAAATTTATAATCCGTAATATTTGTATTAAAACACTTATCAAGGAAGATATTTATCTGTGTAACTCCGATGGTTGAGCAATCTCGGCCAGTAGAGAGCTTGTAAGATCGTACTAGTTTATTTTCTCCATATTTAATGAAACGTAAAAATTTGCTTAGATTAAGTAACTCCTGCTTACGTACATCATCATCTCATTTTACTGAAAGATAAGAAATTATTTTACTAAATAAGAAATTCTTGTTCACTCGACAGATAGCATTCTTATTAGTCCTAACAAAAATAAATATATGGCAACTTAATTTCAGCCCAAATTTAACGTATAAATATAATATAATAAAATGTTAACAACGACTATGGCTGAATTATTAGAAAAGAATTATAATTACAAAAATCTGAAAGAAAACATAAAATATATGAAAGCATAAATCAGTAAAAATAAAAAAACTGCTCTTGTACAAATACTACCTCTGAGTTACCAGACATAACAAAAATAAGAAGATGAGATGATTTTCATTAACACTCGGCATTTTGGTAATTACATTTAGCGGTAGAAAGTAATCAAGAGTCGCGGAATAAGGGTGAAACATAAAATTCACGGAGGGTTTTACACGGTATTCTCTCTCAACGCTTTTATAATAAATATATTATTTTGGTCGTGTTTTTCTACAAAATTTTCAGAATTTATATAAAGTTTAATCACACAATATGTCATATTTATTTTATTCAAAATTTCATTCTTTCCAGATTATTATTATCTTTAGTTAACTACATTAACGATAAATAAGCCTAAAGTGAATTTAATAATTTTTTTTTTATTTTTAATAAGCAATGATTTTATTGATATTTTTATTTTCCTAAATGCTAATTTTGTCTACAAAAATCCAAGAGATACATATTTTCCCATTTTCCCCGCAATTTATTATAATGAAAGTATTATCGTAATTAATAATCAAAAGGAGAGTTTGTTGACCGTAGATATTATTCTAGAGAGAGGACGTCCTGTCCCTAAGTTCACATTTCCATGACTAAAATCAATCTCATCTTCATTATAGAAGATGGCCCTGAAGATGGCTTACAATGTAAGCCGAAACGTTGGCCGATAATCCTTTATTAAAAAATACATTTTTTAAATTTGTGTTTTTTGGATCTACCTTGACCGAACCCCAACTAAAATCATCTTAGAGTATCGTAATTAATGTTTTATCCTTCAAAATCATTCATAAAATAGAGCCGAGCTCAAAGATCAACGTTAAAAAGTAAAAAAAAAAAATTAAACATTAATTGAAGCTATCACTTTCGGCTTTAAAGAATAATGGGGAAACCTACTTAAAAGAACATTTTTCAAGGTAATTTAGTTTTTTAAAAAAATTAAAATGTTGTTTTATAATTTTTTTTGTGGTTTATAATCCCACGTAAATTTTAACAATTTTTAGTGCAAGGGAACAGAATAAGAAATCTAACTGTCCGAGCCAGGACTCGAACCTGGATCTCTTGCTTTCCGGGCCGATGCGTTACCGATTACGCTCCCAGGACAAGCCTGATAAACGTTATCAGGCATGTCTCGGTAGCGTAATCGGTAACGCACCGGCCCGGAAAGCAGGATATCCTGGTTAGACTCCTGGCTGGGACAGTTTTTTTATTTTTATTCTGTTCCTTTGAACTAAAAATTGTTTAAGTGTTAAGTTTTAGTTGTAAAGAATAAAGTTTTATTGGAACACTGTGATTTTATGGTTCTTTTCTATAAAGTCTTTTAGAAGTGGCAAATTAAACTTTTACAAATATTAAGCCTTTTTTGTAGCCTGTTTTTAACATATTTTTCGTTAGTAAATAAAGCTTTTCGAGTTAATCATTTGACGCGACTTGTAAAACTTTAAAGAGATTGCTATGTATATATATATTTGTGAGTCTGAATTTATCGTTAGCAAATCTTTAAATAATGAAAATAACCTCGGTTTATTATAATATAATCTTATTTATGCAAATTATTGGTTTATTGAGGGCGAAAATGGGTCTCGTTACTGTTTACGATACGAAAAAATGTTAGACACGCTTCTTTTGGGTAAAGTAAGCATATGTCCATACTTAATAAATTATAGTAAACTATTTAATAAACATGGGACTAAAATTATAGTAATTGACGAGTATTATCTCATAAGACAAAGGGAGCTAAGGAGGAAAGATTAATGAACTTGGCCTCTAAGCCAGAAAGGCTTACCCCAGAACTCAACCGGGGTTGTAATATTAGTAAATATATTTCTTCAAAAACATTATTCGTAAAAATGTTGTTAAAAACTTATTCATGAATCGAAAAAAAAATTTTGATCATATATTTCGGTTTTCCTTACAAGTTCCCCCTACTCTCATTTGTTTACAAATTCAAAATATATTTACAAATATATTTACTAATTACTAACTCAGATGTATACATATTTCAAAGTGACGTCGTAGTACTGAAAATGCTAAAGAACTGGTATAAATAAAATTTTATAAAATTTTCATTCATTGTGCAAATTTTAGTGCTAAACTAATGAGAAAACTCCTTAATTATAAGTAAATAACGCAATGGACCACAGTTTACGCTGGATGACCTTAGTTCATTCAAAATGGAGCTATGAACATGGGTTACTTTCACACTCAATTTAATACTCTACATAGCTTACATTAATATGCTCTTTATACAATAATATCCTTTTCATATAAATTGTATTATTTAAAAAACCGTGTTTCTAATATAAGTGTCTTAAAATTATAATACTTCATAAGTCATTCATAAACCATACGGGCATTTACTATTATAAATGGGAGTGGTAGTACAAGGAAGCTCGTTACACAGGAGCGTCTTATTATAGACAGATTCCCAATGTTACATTGAAGATGGATATAATGAAGAGTAATTTACAAATATGCATATCAGAGAGAGCAATGAGAAAAAGAAGTATGGCGACTAAACTTACTCTAGACTGACCGGGCAGGAAGAGTGGGGGAAGCGATAATCCATCATAGGCATATTCCTACATTTCTTCATTATTGTAAGTTTTTGTAAAAATGTTTCAGAACTTTGGTAAACAACATTTTACATCTATCATAACTTCTTTGTAACTCGAAGAAGGTATTAACATTATAAATTTGCCCCTCTATCTAATCCTCCGGTTTTCCTCATCAGATTTCAACAGATTGCAATCAAAACCTAAATACTGAATTTGGTATGTATATATATTCAAAATAAGAAGGCCCTCCAGCAATCGATATTACAATCATAAAATCTATCTGAATTCACGGTTCATTAAAAATATAGAATAAACATTTCATTTCGCATCTATTTTGCAAAATACTTTTTTTTTTTTTGCAACGGTAATTATAATGAAAATATTAAATTTTGGGCTCCTTCTGAAACCTCCCTTCTCCGCAATCGATTTCATCAAATAACGAACTCATCCAACATTTTAAAAGCTCAGCTCAGTAATAGATTTTCAATTCATAATTTTTAAAATCGCACACGATAAGGCGCGAATATATGAATATATTACACATATATATATATATATGTATATAATTTTTTAACAGGCCATATTTTTAGCTTTGTCATAATACCAAAGTAAATACCAAAAGAAGCGAATTCTTTATTACCAATGTTATTTTTTTTTTCATTTTATTTAAAAATTAATATTCCATCACATTAAACCCCTCATATAGGTATTGGCTTTTTTTTAAATCATTAAACCAATATAAAACATTCATTCTAACCTAAAGTGATTCGATCGCTAAATTGCTAACATTATTTAATGAAATTTTACAATTTAAATAAACCTCAACATGAAAGGAACCTATTTAAGTGTAAAAAATATAAAAAGTGTTTCATGCATAATTTGATACTTAAAACCAAGCTAAGTGGCTTTAAGAAAAATATTTTGTCAGATTTCTGGTTAGCACTTACTCTACAAAGATTATAAAAGATAACACATTAGGTTATAGATTATAAAACAACAAAAATAGCGTATCTAGGTCTGTGGGTATTTAATACCTACCATATATTGATATGAGTTGCCTTTTTCAGAGTCCCCGAACGGGCATCCTGTGATCAGGGGTCTGAGGCCAAAGTATCATCTTAATGAATGGATCTACGCCAACTGCACAAGTCCGGGTTCGAGACCTGCAGCCAATATCACCTGGACTGCCAACGGTCAGCACGTGAGTATACGACTAATTCAAGTGGTAAAGTTAAGTGTTTATAAACAAATTATGAGAGGGAATAGAATAAAAAAATCTATCTGTCCCAGCCTGGATCTCCTGCTATCCAGGCCGGCGTGCTTAACCATTACACCACCGGAACGAGCTAGATATCTCATTAAATTCCCACTACAATAGCGAGAGTCCTTAGTAAAGTATGTGAGAGAGGTATTAGAGGTTTTTTTTAAAAACACTCTATGGTATTTATACTTCAAATCGTTAATCAGCTGTTTGCCATCATCGTTTGTACCTCTCTGACAGTTTTAGTGAACTAAGTGACAGACAATAGATGAGTATTTCTTTCCCAATAGATGTATGAGCAACAAGTACGGAAGTCTCGCGCGAGTCTTTCTGAGTAAACTATTTCTTACATTTGTAGTAGCCATTTTGAAAATTTGAGTTGTCAAGATGAAGTTAAATTCTAACGCGTGAAAACCAGATTAGTGCCGTGTCAGTGGAAACTACTGTGTGCACCACCATTCATACTCAAACATAAAGAGTCTATTGATTTGAAATTCCAAAATCAATGGGAAAGTCTTATTGTAAATAAAACTTTCCTATTGACTCGTATTTATATTGAAATATGGTGAATCGCACTGATTATGGACCTTTTTTCTTTTCGTCCGTAATAAAACTAACGTAAAAGCTTGATTTGCGGAATGTTCATCAGCTAAAATCAAATAGCACTCTCCGAAATGCCAATCAATAAAAAAAGGTAAAAATATATGGTAGAAAATATAAAGCACTTTTTTGTTTAAAATCCAATTATTGAATTTTAAAATCTCTAGCACTAACAAACAGAAATAAATTTTTCAAAAGCATTTAAATAAAATTTAATTAAGTAAAGTAAATTTAAATATAATTAACGGAAAGACGGGGAAAAAATTATGTTTTTCTTCGTAAAGGATTTTTAAGTTTTGCTTAAATAAAGTTTTTAAAACAAAATGAGTTTTAATTTATGATTTCCATACTTAAGTAAAACACGATATCATCATGAGTTTAGAGGTTATATTTTTAAGTTAGAGGTTATATTTCATGGGAGAATACTGAGTACAGAATCGACAACCCTAACTATTTCCAGTTTTCTCTCTATTCATACGAGTTTTAATTCCTTCTTTTTATTTTGGCTTGAAAGTTAGAGCACGTTTCAAAGAGGAATAAGGGATGATGTGTGCCCCTACACGACGTGAATATTTGAGTGCTTGCTGAAAATAAATTTTTTAATGGTCTTCTCCCTTTCAGCTGGTCCTAAATCATATTTATCTTTCAAATAATTTCCTTTATTATTATTAAAATGGTATAAATATTTCAATTCATTAAATGACGGGGTATTTTCAATTTCAATTTAATATAAAATACCTTTAAATCGTCTTCAATATGCATTTTAAACACCAGTATGATAATTTCTGCTAAATTAAAATATTAGAGGAAGAGATGAGAGAAACCATTAAAATATTAAGATTTAATGAATAAACTGCAATATTATTTCTTCAATTAACAAGCTTTTTGTGTACGTTAATTGATATATATGTATTTTCTTTAAATTTATGTTAATTTAAATTACTAAGTAAAATACAGAGAATTTCAAGACTCAATATACTTTTCATCAAAACATTAAAAATTAAATGTTATTTTAAAATTTATAAAAATAATTTTATGGAACATTAAAAAAAAAAAAAATACTTTCCCCCGGAGATCGAAGCCGACATATTTAATACAAGCTGAGAACGTTTTATAATCTGCTTTACTAAAGAACTCCCCCCGATTACCTAACTGTTTGCCTTAGAGTATTTTTACCTGTAAAATATTTGCACTATTCAAAACTGTGCAAACATAATATCTACATTAATATATAAATGCGTGTGTGCTTGAATATACTTCTTTGTTTGAACAAGCAATTTTTTAGAATAAATAAAAAAGTAGGACGAGTTTGCTAATGGATGAATTGGATTCAGTGAGAGAGCAAAATCAAATTGAAAAAACCTTAAATACCCTTGCTATTGCGAATGTTACAATATATATATATACCTTCTGAAACCTCCCTTNNNTATTTATTGTAAAATATAATTTTAAACATTTACATTCTATAGTGTAATGTTTTAATGAAAAGAGTAAAATAAACCACTTGAGAATTTAATTAAGGAATGAGTGACTCTCAGTACATGATAATTCAAGGAAAAAAAACCTTCACTTTTTTTAATAAAGAATAACCAAATACAGTACTTGGGTTTCATACTGTAGACATTCCTTTGTTGACATCAAGGAAGATGTTCCTTCTTTCAAAACCCTCACAAATTTACCAAAACAAGGTACTTGGCCTTGTAACAAAAGCAGATGCTTATTCTGTCCAATTATAAAAAATGGCAACACGCTCTCCAGTGTCAATACCCACTTACATATAAGATCCAATCCTCATCAACATTCACATCCAAAAACTGTGTATACCTACTTCAATGCTAATTTTCCTGCTTTTTACGTAGGAAAATGTACTACACCCCTAAATATCAGAATTAATAACCACAGAGTATCCTGTTCAGGTCCACAGTCCCCTCTTCCCATAGCAAGGAATTCTCAGAGTCATTTAATGACGTTTTCAAAGTTCAAGCGATTGAACAACTTCCCGACACGGCTTTAGATTTGCAACTAAAGACGAGATAGTTCGCCTATATCCACATTCTTAAAGCCACTTTAAGATCTGGCATCAATTGCCCACAATAAGATGATTAGGGAAAACCCAAAACGCTTTCCCCTTCCTTTGAGTCACTTCCGCTACACAATACTCATGGTCTAGTCTCTCTTCACTCCTCACTGACGAAGGGCGAGTGATCCCCGAAAATTGTACTCCTTGTGATTTTTTTCTTTTCGTGTGTACACAGCACTCTCTATCCCATCGGTTCTTGATTACTATATCGCAGCCGCGAGTGTTTAATTTTCTATATATACTTTCTACACACACACACACTCACATATATTGTTGTTACTGTATTGTACACAATATCGTATTGTTACTGTAAATTCATTATTTAGTATTCATAGAGACAATACATTAACAATGATTGATTAAATTATGAAATTCCGCGATGAGGAATTTTAACCTAGCCAAGTAACCATATCTTAATGTACTATATTTCGGTATTTTCCTATAACAAAGAAAATAAATAAATAGAAGAAACAGGATTCCAGTTCGATAAATTGATCGGGTAAATTGATAAGAGATGTTCTATATATATAATAAAAACAGGAGAAAGAAAGAGTGTTGTGAACACACAAAAAGTAAAATTACAGGTCTTCTGACGAAGGGCGAAAAATCTCCCTGAAAATTTTATACTTGTAATTTTTCTTTTTGTGTGTTCACTACACTTTTTTCTTCCCCCTGTTCTTATTTATTACATACATCACAGCCGAGAGTGTTTGGTTTTTGTGTATATATCATTTATTTATATTTAATTATTTATGATTACATTTTAAAAACATTAAGTAAATTCGCTACTGGTTGGAAACTAGAGAGTAATTGTAGTGTTTAGAACAAAAAATGTAATTCATCAAGAAGTTATTACTGTAAATAGAGTTTGAGTGGTCTCACTAGCTGCTGTTTCTCCTAAGATAACAAGGAAGCAGCTATAAACATTTTTATAGAAAACTATTAGGTTGTGGATCGAATCCAAAACCCTTCACTCCTGCGGTCGGTAGATAAGAAGCTCATACAATGATCCCTACTCGCCAAATCTTCAATTACTGTAGGCGTAATCTCCACCAACGAATCATAAACTTATATATAGACCAAGTATTATTTAAGTATAATAATTTTGCAATATTTTTATTATTTTAAAAACCTCTAGCCTACACCTTTACCATAAGTTTTGATAGAACTTATTCATTTTAATATAATACATACAATTAAAGTAACTTACAAATGAGTTTTTTGTTGTTTTTTTTTGCTTTCTTTGATGTAACTCCCTGCATAAGTTTTATTGAAATCCATGCGTTTCAACGCGGAAATCTCAAACAAAATAAAAGCCTAGACATTAAATATCATATCATGATGTCAGACATCTTTTATCGTAACGTGATGCAGTTACAACACCGGACGAAAGAAGTCATTGTAGGAAAAACGGACAACCATCTTAGTTCCATTCTTGCACATCTTCTTTATAATGCGCCCACTACAAAAACTAGAAAGAAAGTAACTGCCAAAAAATTACATTTCACACCTATTTTTATTTATTTATTTTCTCATAAACATAATAATATAAAAATAGATTGACTAATATTCAATTTATTCCCACATTTCAGTAAAAACTCATTTTTCAAAGGTATACTACTTGAAGCAAGAACTGTAAACCCCAAAGCTACAAATAACAGACATGACATTACCAAACCGTACTCTTCAGCTTAAACTTCGTAGGAACGGTAAAGCAATGACTATGTAAATTGGTGAAGGATTTTCAAAAGTCCACTGATTGTTTATCAGTGTGAATTGCTTGCGGGGGGGGGGGGATCTTAAAAATGACAACGGAAGTCCAAAAGCTTGAGACCTAAGCCCCTACGACCTAATGGGAGTATAGTGGGTCAAAGGTCAACAATTGACCTTCTCTCACCCTATTCTCAGTGACGCAACTGCACATCACCATAACGACAAGAAGGGCGTTTCAATTTCGAAATCGCTCGTATGCTGTTAGTGACGTCATGAGTTTGGTTTCCACGTACAGATTATTTAGGGTCCCATATATATTTGATTCAACAAGCTACTATTCGATTAGTTGATGGTTTTCATTCATATTCCAGACGCTGCCCAGTCTACACCATACTACTTTTAGTTCTCCCTGTCTCTCTCTCTCTCTCTCTCTCTCTCTCTCTCTCTCCCTCCCTCTCTCCCTCCCTCTCTCCCTCCCNAGTTACTTTAATTGTATGTATTATATTAAAATGAATAAGTTCTATCAAAACTTATGGTAAAGGTGTAGGCTAGAGGTTTTTAAAATAATAAAAATATTGCAAAATTATTATACTTAAATAATACTTGGTCTATATATAAGTTTATGATTCGTTGGTGGAGATTACGCCTACAGTAATTGAAGATTTGGCGAGTAGGGATCATTGTATGAGCTTCTTATCTACCGACCGCAGGAGTGAAGGGTTTTGGATTCGATCCACAACCTAATAGTTTTCTATAAAAATGTTTATAGCTGCTTCCTTGTTATCTTAGGAGAAACAGCAGCTAGTGAGACCACTCAAACTCTATTTACAGTAATAACTTCTTGATGAATTACATTTTTTGTTCTAAACACTACAATTACTCTCTAGTTTCCAACCAGTAGCGAATTTACTTAATGTTTTTAAAATGTAATCATAAATAATTAAATATAAATAAATGATATATACACAAAAACCAAACACTCTCGGCTGTGATGTATGTAATAAATAAGAACAGGGGGAAGAAAAAAGTGTAGTGAACACACAAAAAGAAAAATTACAAGTATAAAATTTTCAGGGAGATTTTTCGCCCTTCGTCAGAAGACCTGTAATTTTACTTTTTGTGTGTTCACAACACTCTTTCTTTCTCCTGTTTTTATTATATATATATAACATCTCTTATCAATTTACCCGATCAATTTATCGAACTGTATCCTATTTCATCTCTTTATTTATTTTATTTTTTCATAGGAAAATACCGAAATATAGTATGATAAAATATGACTACTTGGCTAGGTTAAAATTCCTCATCGCAGAATCGCATAATTTAATCAATCATTGTTAATGTACTGTCTCTATTAATACTAAATAATGAATTTACAGTAGCAATACGATTGCTTGTAGAAAAAAAAAATTAATAAAAATATCAGTATTCCGAAGTAGTTTATTTTATTTTATTTTACATATTTAAAGAGCTAAATTAATACATAGCTTTCAATAATATTATGTATTCTAAAAGCTACTAAACTTATATATGATGAAAATTTGCGAAACAAAAATATTTTTCAACATTGTTTTTTAAAAAAACAACTCAGAGATTGTGGAACTATCTACAAGTGGAACAAATATAATATTTTAATTCTTAATTAAAACCCTTTAAAGTGTTTTTATCTTGCTTATATTTTATGAGGTACCTGCATACGGTGGAAAAATATTTGTTTTATAAGATTTTGGATATAAAATGTCCCAAAATGAAGAAAAAAAACGAAATTTTTGGAAGAGGTTATGATTTCGGTTCCTCAGAATGATTAACAGTTTTTGTATCAGAAAAAAAGATAGCTAAAAAAATATTATATAAAAGCTATTTTGAGTAAATACTTATAGTAATGAATGTCAATTAACACAAGTCACATTAAATTTTTCTGCAATAAATAAAATTATACAAATAAGAATAAATGAGTAAACCCAAAAGTACAATGAGAAAAAAAAAATAAGGTCTCTATCTAAAAATAAGGCTGGCTCTAGACAGACAAGGGGAGAAGGCTGGAGGTACCTCATTTATCTTATTTAATATACTTTTCTTAAAAAATCCTAATAGATATAAATTTAAAACAATTTCAATTTCGAAGCTACAAAATATCCCCTATAATCAGCCTTCTTGCATTTGCACTTAAAAGTATAAAAGATAATGACTTTAAAAATTTCTTTTTAATAAAAGATTATCTGCCAACGTTTCGGCTTACATTACAAGCCATCTTCAGGGCTATCATGAAGATGAGAGAGGACGTCCTGTCCCTAAGTTCACATTTCCAGTCATGCAATATAAGCCGAAACGTTGGCAGATAATCCTTTAAATTTGTGTTTTTTGGTTCTACCTTGACCGAAGCCCAACTAAAATCATATAAGAATAATATCTACGGTCAAAAAAAACTCTCCTTTTAAAAGAGAATCAAGTTAAATTTAATTTCTTAAATTGTCAAATGAACTTTTTCTTTTGTTTAAATCGAATGAGAGGGACGAATAGTTTTTAGATAAACTAAATTTAATTTTTGCCATTATCAGTCATATATCTATATATATATTCTAGTAGTCTTTTCTACATGCAAAAAATAATTATTTTTGCAATGAATTTAGGCAATACTTTATGTTTAGCTCTACTATGTATTTCTGTTATAATTAACACCCAAGCGATATTCCATTTTCACAAGTAATAAAATTGATGGCATCGAAAGAGAAACCAATGAACATTAATTAATGGCTACCCTGACCCATGAATATAAGATGCTCTTATAGTCGCTCTAATCAACATATCCTTCTCGTTCGTGCAATTAATGTTCGTTTATTTATCGCCGTGTCATGAACATAATAAACAATAAGTTCAATAAATATTGATGTATCTTTGTCCCCTTTTTTTAGCGCATGAATAATATCTATCAATAAGAAACAAAAAGATTTACCTCTTTTTAGTTAATTTAGAAAAAATGTAGTTATTAAGGGCATTCTCCTGTAAAAAATGTTTTAAGTTTCCAATATTATTATATTGGAATCTATAAAAAATATTTTACTATATATATTATTACATTGGCAACTATTAAAACATTCTCTGTATTCAGAGCATTAATTTACCACATGACTCCTGTTGGCCAACTAAAATCAACCGTTTGATAGTAATGTAATCAACTAATGATAGATTGTTCTAGGCGTATCGTTCATGATTCTGATTTCTCAAAATGTTACACACTGGCCAAAACTGTGGCTATTTTTCTGTGTTTTTTACATGTGTATTTGACTGTTTTCATCGACTTTGTTATTTTTTAGTACACGGATTTGTGCAAAAAAAAAAAAAATATATATATATCCATATATTGAAGGGACTCTTCTAGCCCTGCCAAGACAATGCATTGCGGACGGGAAGACTAGGGATAAAGAAAGAGAAAGAAAGAAGCAGACAATAGGCTGGGCGATGTCAAAATTGGTGACACGAAATGAAAAACTATTCGCCATCGTCCTTTCAACTGTATATCAGAATCTTTCGAACCTCGACTAATTTTGAGGGAAAATAGTGCCAGAACTAAAAAAATTCCTACCTTATGCCTTATATCTAAATTGAGATACAAATCACTTATAAATTTCATTAAAATCAACAAGACGTGTTCATTAACGATGAGCAAACTAATGCATTACTATCATACCTTGGGGCGCCGGGATAGCTCAGGGGATCCGTACGGGTCTCGCAATCCTGACGCCGCGGGTTCAAATCCCGCCCAGGTCAATCTTTTATTTATAATATAGAAGCTTGTCCTGAGCCATGGGTGTTTAAAA
>KZ807426.1:183302-196794 GCA_000696205.2 Oncopeltus fasciatus
TGTAAAATGTAATTTTCTAACGTTTATGTTCTATAATTTTTTTAATGCTTGTTTTTTAATTCATATTTATTTGGATGAAGTTGTACACTATGACCTAGTCATCACAGTACAAATCTGCATATATCAAATTAACAAATTGTTTACAAATAAACCTATTTCACTCATTAAAAAAAAAAAAAAAAAAAAAAAAAAAAAAAAAAGTGATTTCTAAAGACATAAACGGGATCTTTATGGCTTAAGACTACCCATAAATTATTTTGAGACCAAGACTCGAGTTGAGCGAAATAAAAATAATTTAAATACTTTGTATTTAATTTATACCTCTTCTAGCAATTTACTCCGTTTTTATTTAAAAAAAAACATTTATTCAAAATAGTGCTAGCCTGTAATGAGGAGGGACTGAAGAGCTACAGATATTGAGCCAATAATTGACCGGCTAAAATGTTAAGTAATGACGCTCACTTTTACCTCTGGGGGAATTATTCGAGGGGCGAAAACCCCCTCTATTTTCGAACTGGCTAGAGACTACTCTACCCCCACTCCTAGCAAATCCCATTCCGAGACCGCTCAGCCTGCAGCGGCGGGCTCTAGGCAAACTGAAGCAGAGTTCATTACGCCTGTAGCTCGCTCACGCTGCAGGCTTGTGAGTGTAATTTGCCTGTCAGACTGGTAACAGAGGGTTCGCCCAGCAGACAGAAAGAGGACGATAACAGTTCTGCGAGTTTAGATTGGTTCCTACAGCTACACTCTCTCTTGCTTCTCTTTGGTTTTCTCTCTATTAATGACGTCACAGAACTAAAACTATTTAACATATTAAAGGCACGAAATTAAGCGATTTCATCTACATCCTGCATTTTCATTTAATAGTTTTGTTTAAAATTCCAATGTCATTTAAAAAATATCTGTTATCAATAAGCCAATTTATGCTCAAAAGGAGAGTTTTTTGACCGCAGATATTATTATTAGAAGATTTTAGTGGGCGTTCGGTCAAGGTAGATAAAAAAAAAAA
Source organism: Oncopeltus fasciatus (assembly GCA_000696205.2). Lineage (NCBI taxonomy): Eukaryota > Metazoa > Arthropoda > Insecta > Hemiptera > Lygaeidae > Oncopeltus > Oncopeltus fasciatus. The sequence continues at coordinate 184,312 of KZ807426.1, forward strand.
TACAAATTAAAAAAAAAAAGTGTAATTTTTTAAAAGACTATCTGCCAACGTTTCGGCCTACATTGAAAGCCATCTTCAGGGTTGTCTATCATGAAGACGAGAGAGGACGTCCTGTCCCTAAGTTCACATTTCCAGTGAATATGATAGACAGCCCTGAAGATTTAAGCTTACAATTTAAGCCGAAACGTTGGCAGATAATTTTTTTTTTAAACACTTTTTTTTTAATTAGTGTTGTTGTTTTTTTTTTGGATCTACCTTGACCGAACCCCAACTAAAATCATCTAATAAATTTATGTTCAGTGTCAATGCTCTTAAATAAACATTACGTCCGCTGAATCAAAAACAATTTTTTACTATCACTTGAATTTAGGTAATCCCATACTCTTATTAGTCTAACTTCTTTCATTAACATACTCAGCTTTTTATTTTCATTCATTTTCAATTTAAAAGCGATATACTAAATGTCATTAATTTTGTGGTTCAGGTAAACCTTCACTCCTAATTGTTCATTTTCACAGTGCAATTCCGAAAATTCTTATTTTTCAATAATCAAGTGTGTTAAGTTTCATTATTTCAAACTAAATATGCTAGCTGCATATAAACATTTACCATTTAAGATAATTCCCCATTCGTGGTGGTTCAATTTTCCCCAATAGCATTTATTATCTGTAGATCGATGACAGACAGACACACAGTCTAACAGTGACAACCTCACTTTCAAAAATACGGTCATGAGAACGATCTCAACTGCTACTGTTCGACCCGGGTGACGTCACTGCAATTGCACTGTGTATAGATCGACTCTTGTGTTTCGGACTCTGACTCCCACCAGTGGTTTTGTGAGTGCTTGTCCAGAGTGCACGTTCTGCACTAACTGCTATTATTGTGAACTTACTGTGAAACCAGTGAATACTATCACTACCAGGGTTTACATCAGTTATGTAAATAATCCTGCTAAAACCGCACAATAAACTGTTAATGTCATATCTGTATAGAGCTGCTCTCTTGAAAACAGTGTTACATTTATAACCCGAAGATATCACATTCTCTACTACAGTCCACTGGTATAACCTCTCATTCGCCATCGTATGCCTGTTCATTATACCTACATTCCTTGAGAAGCCTTTTCAAACAGGCACACTAAAAAATTCTTCCTCATGTATCCTTAATATTAACTTTTTTTTTTAAATTATTATAGAATCAAAATATTACAAAGCTTATCTATGAAAACAAATAAATCCTATTTGTTTTATCCTATAAATGTATTATATATTATTATATAAAACTACCCGACTGACTCAACAAATGTTTCTAATAAACTTTTGTGCTAATTATAAGATGGCTGTGAAAATTCGCTTCCTTTCCCAGAATCACGAAGGTCGTGTCATTTAAGTAATTAAATAAACATTTATCCTTTNTTATAAAACCACCTATATATATATATGTATGTATGTATGTATGTATGTATTCATTCCACAAGTCTGAGGATTCAACCAAGATTAACTTACCCAAATGTGACATGGTTCAATAGCAATTGACTATTAATTTAAGAAACATTAGTGCTTTAAACTCACACTTTAAAAATAATTAACAAGTAAAAAAATTAATATAGATGGATAAAAGCTATTTAAATTCAATGCTCAGTACTTAAAACAATAATATGGTGCACGTTATAATAGGAGATAGGGGGAAATTCCTTCTTTTTTTTTTCTTTAAAAAATAATGAACAATGAAATTAACAGCGGTATAAACAATCTGTCCCAGCCAGGACTCGAACCTGGATCTCCTGCTTTCCGGGGCGGTATGCTAACCATTGAATCACTGAATTTTATATAAGCTCTATATTTTGCAATATAATAAAATATATTAATCACCTCATTAACCAATTATTTAAAAATGCACAAGTAGGGTAAACGAGCCGGTTCTAGCCATAAAAATGAAGAAATGGTGGGTATCAAAAAACTACCAAGCGGGTTTTGGGCCACACAAATGAAGAAAATTGCGACATCCCTGGTTTCCCGCCCAACCTCTATGCGTACCTCATTGGATCAAGATGGTTGTGCCTATTGTTTATCACCAAATCTCTAAGCCCATCTCATCATTGTTACGTCTTAGGACAGAGGAGCGAATTTTTCACAGATGGGTGTAATGCGTGGGATTTTAGGCGAAATTCTTAATAATCACGGCGTAACCAAATCTATAGAACTATCATACCTTTTATTATCCGTCTTCATTGGTTTCTGCAAACCATCTTCTGTTGGCGAGCACTTTCGGACATTGTCCATCTTCTTGGCTGAATACATGTGTTCACTGTCACTGAATTCACTGATTCAACTCCAAGGTGCCATTCAATTCCAAGTTGAATACAGACAGTGACAGTGAACACATGTATTCGGCCAAGAAGATGGACAATGTCCGAAAGCGCTCGCCAACAGAAGATGGTTTGCAGAAACCAATGAAGACTGATAATAGAAGGTATGATAGTTCTATATTCATTGGTAGTGAAAATAACCCTTTAGATTACTGACCTATAGAAGTATACCTATGAGGGCACTAATCCCTCCCCCCAGCCCTTGTCATTGTGTGTTTAGGGATTATTTTTTGACCACTGACCTCTAGATTATAGGATGGGTTATATATAAATTAAAATAATTACATATCTTAATCCCCATGGAATTACTGTTATTTTTGATTATATGTTCTAGGTAAAACATGCGATGACTTTTCATTTATATATGGAGAGTGTTTAAAAGTTCAATGGAGTATCAAATTTTATGGTAAATTCATACCTAGAGAGCAAGAAATAAATAAATAGTACAAGGGAACCCCGTTTTCAAATTCGCTCAGATAAAACTTGTACTTTTTATTTAATAATCCATCCTCTTTTTGTTTTTCCCCTTGTTGCAGTCCATTGCAGTGTCCTATTCGCCGGAAATGTTTGTCAGAGAGGAAATTTTTAACTTCCAGGAGCTGAATCACGCCAAGCAGAATCCGAACATTCGTATTGTCCTGAAAGTCAAACATGAAAACCAACTAACCGACAGCTTTTTTCCCCTCTTCATTATATTCAGAGAAAAGTTCTGTTTGTTAACGGTCAACTCGTTCAGATTCTATTCAGTTTTTGGCTGTCAAAGAGTCAAACCTTTACAAATATACCTTAGTCAATTTGATACATTTTTAATATTTTCCTAATGAAATACAATCTATTCACAGATGTAAAATGTGATTTTTTTAAAAGAGTTAATGGACAACTTACTACTACTAGAGCTGCTGCGCCAATGTTTACATTTTTTATTTATAGGTTTAAATATATATATGTGTGTGTGTGTTTGGAGAGAGTATGTGTGGGGTTGGGGGTTGTTTATCGTTTAATGGGGATTTACGGCGCTCAACTGCAGAGGTTATCAGCGCCCTCCATATTTTGAAGCCATCACATGATGTGCGAAAGCTCGGCAACTATCAACAACTTGACACGGTCCAACCCGGGAGTAGAAACGGCAAATACATCTGACGACCGTCGAAACCAACGTGAACATATATAGTACAATGTACGGGTAAAATGTAATTTTGAAACATTAATCATAACTTAATAGGTGTGAAATATAATGTACTAGGCGAGGAATAAATTGGCATTCATTATGTTTTTCTATACACGAGCCGTAGACAACAGTCTCAATTCTGTAGAACCAAGGATTTAATGAGTTTAGGGATATTTGACGAGTATAACTAACTCACTCCCGAGGACTGATTTTTTTCCAATCCTCAACGAATTCTACTATTGAGAGTAACATTAATTACATTGCTGGTCCTGGTTTGTGTCTACAGGTCCCCAAGGAAGCCGTGAGACAGTACCGAGAGGTGGACCGGAACGACTTGGATGTCTCTGTGGCGACCCTGAAACTCCTGGCCAGGCCACACCTCTTCCCCGACGGGCGCCTCAAGGTGAAGTGCATTGCCTCCATCTTCAGCGTGTACTGGCAGACCACGGAGAAGGCGGCAGATCTGGAGGTCCGCGTCAACGGGAGGGGACGTCACGAGAACGAGGTCTACGAGAAGGAGCCTGACTACCTCCCTGGCGGTGGCCACGAGTTCTTAGAGCAAGGTCTTTATCGACGCTAACTTATAACTAGCTATAACTGATACCCTGATATCAGATTACTCTTATAAAGTGTGGCATGTCGGTTCAGATAAGCACCATACTCCCACAAACCTTTATAGCATCATATTAAGCCGAATAGTACAATCATATGTTTGAGTAGGTAATCAGAGTTAGACATTGACTACCCTCTGTAAGCACTGAGGATTGCTTTAAGAGCGCGAATGTGCTTGTCAAGCACGTTTGCTGACTGGCACAAATTCAACGAGGTTAAGCACACTCCCCACGATAAACTTTGCCCAATAGCATCCTTCCTTCAAACATAAACCACTCACACTTAATGATGTCAATAGTTCTGGCTATTGTAACGAGCAATCCTTCAGGATTCGGACTTGTTCCATTCTCAGCTTTATCTCGTGTATTCTAACTAATTGATACTGATAGCCGAATATACGAAAATAAAACGGGGAAACTGATCAAGAAGAAATTAATTTCATTTATGAATGAACATTAATGAAAGAGTTTATAAAACCACCTATTTATTTTGGTCGCTTTTCAATATTATTTACAAGTAAAAAATCATAGTAATACTCTGGATCTAAATAAATGATAGAAAACGCGATTTCGTATCTCTATTAATGATAAGGATACGATCCTTGCGAAAAAACTTTGATAAAAATATAAAATTACGTATTCTGTACTCATTACATCCATTAAATATATACTTTTTTTTTCATAAATAATATTACTATATTATTTTTTGTATTATAATATAGTTATATTTCTCCGAATTAATGAGCAAATTCTCTTGAATTTTAGTTAACCTTGGGATTTACGTCATCAAAACCTACTTTTTTCGAAATTTCGTATTAAAACTACATTTTGTTCTATTTTGATAATTAATCAAAATTACAGTAAATATAGAAAGTATTATCAGTACATTTTTATGAATGTAAAAATAATAACTTCAAAACATAGAATAAAACAACATTGAAAGCTTAAGATTTTGTCTTTCCCACTATCCTAATGTTCGTTTTCAAACAAAGATGCAGGTCTCAGAAGCATTCATATTTCTTCAACAAAGAACCTTATATTTACTTCTAATAGAATTCTTATAAATACTTAAAGGAGAGCTAGGAGAGTACACTTATCTTAGGGGTGAAAAAAACACTACAGTTAGTTAATTGTCAAGAGGACTCAACATTATTTCTCCCCAGGCCCGTAGAATGCTTACGAGTGATAGTGGGCAAGTAATAGCAGCTATTCTGGAATCTAAATGGATAGGGGTAGAGGTAAATTTAGAAACCTTTTAAATATTACTTATTTTGATATAGAGTAAAATTTAACTTTCTCACATTTATCTCCAATAGGATGTTTACTGGTTATAAAAAATGTAGTATGTATTACATATAAATGAAGTTATTTAAGAATGTATTGGCATGAGCTTTAAAATTTAATTTAAAAGGCTAAGTTTTTGAAGAAATTCAACAAACTGCAGGGGGGATTATCTGAAATGACAAGTACCATTATAAAAAGTATTTTCGCTGCTGCGAATATTTATTTTACCATAGTGCAATGAAGACGGGTTTGTTTGGTGGCCAAAGATGTATTCTGTAAGTTAAAAGGATTGCCTTACACTGAAAGTTCGAGTACAAATATTTGTCTACTGCAAAACTGAGTAATTCGATAAGTTTACGCGGCTCCTGCATGACGTACTTTTATTTTCACTGTCACCTTGACAGTTTAATATTTTTTTATCCTCTCTCACTCTCCTGGTCATTCAAAAAATGTACGTTTGTGGGAGATCAGTCTAGTTTGTGCATATTCCGCTTCACTTATTTAGTTTGAGATGGCACAGGGAGCGCTAGGCCGGGCACTTATGTAATAAGGGTGGACACTCAACCACGGAGCCAATCAGAAAGTAGACAAACTACTTAACTCGCAATGCGATTCTGGAATAGAAGCGATTTGCCCAATAAAAGTTTAGCTATTTCTACCAGAGAATGCCATTGCAGTTTCTAGGCAATGTAAACTATTGAATTAGTGTTCAATCGCCCAAATTTTCCCTCCTATTCGTATATAGCACATTCAAATAAGCTTGAGCAGATTCCTCTTGATTGATGCATTCATCTTGATAAAGTAATCCGTAAAATTTTCTTGAAAATGTCTTCAATATTACTGATGAGTTAGCGAGAATGAGTGTGTTTTCGTGTCCGTCTTTAGCTACTCAGAAATCGTAATTTTAAAGATAGAGATTCTGTTACTGAACTTCATTTGGCATTTCACAAATTCGTTACCGGTGCATTCAAGAATGGGAGCTGAAGCTTTACAGAAAGTCCAAAGTGAATATTGTAATCTACTTCGCCGTAATTAGAGTAACGTCCTCAGAACAAATTAATGAGCAGTTAGCAATAAAAGGAACTATATTAAAAGACATGGAAAGGTAATATGGTGCGGACAACAAGTGCAAAACATTATTTATTATCATGGATATAAATGAAAAAATAGTAAAACCGATAACAACGTGAATACAGAAATCCAAAAGTGTATAAGTGAAAGGAATTTCCCATATGGTCTATGGAACAATAGACGGGACTGGCATAAAATCTTCATACAACACCACAAGACTTTTAATCTGGTACAACAACAAAATTTCTGTAGTTGAATTTTAAATAAAGGTTGTAAATACTACCTGCGTAAAATGAGGATATTATTCAACAAAATATATATATATATATATCTTCAATTTCATAATAGGCTCCAGTACAAATAACTATTTACCAATAAGCTGGCTAAAAATTGTAAAAATAGAGAAAACCCCATGCATTTATCTTTGATTTGATAATTCTTTAAATATTTTGTAAAAAAAATTAAAAGATTCGTCAAAGTTAAATGCGGGGATTTTTCTCTTGTGTAATTTTTAAAATATAGTGAAGGGATACTATTGTAATAGTGACAGTAAACTATTACATCTCTGAATTAATAGAGAATCGTTTTTCCTTTAATCCTGATTATTTTTATTGAATATATAAAAGTTTAATTTTATACTAATGCATCTTGAAATTTATTGATATTGCATACTATTCAATAACTTAAACCCCCGGAGTGAGAAGTACACTAAAAGTTTATACTAGTTAGCTGAATGGGATTGTAGCCTATGCAGGGATCAGGGCTTCCAAATTAGAGTTGAAATACAGTTAGGTGAAGTTAGAGGAACAGACGCAAGAAACGCTAAGTAAGTTTTAAATCGACCAGCTGGTCGACCCAACCCAATAGAAGTAGTTAAGCTCCAGTCATTCAAGTCTCTGGGAACAGTCCCTTGGCTCGATAGACTCTCCTGTCTCCCCTGGAAATATTCCCAGGTTCTGTAGGAGACCGATGACCAATCGGGAGCTAAGAACTTGAAAATAGTCCTCATATCCTTATTTTATTTGTATCCAACTGAAAGGAGAGGCGAATGATTCCTTCGATTACTACAATGCGCTACAGTAGAACTTCTTTGGTCTATTGCCCAGGTTTGGAGGGATTTAGAGCGGTGGCTATGAATGGCTACTGAGGGGATTAGGAATGGCGGTTAGGTACTTGATGTGGTTATGTATGTTTGAGGTATTCTTATGTATAATCATTTTTCTCGTTATAAGTGAGTCACTGCAGAAAGGCAAACCGTTTGCTGTCTGGAGTCCAAAACACATTCATAGATTTTGCATATAAATATGTGAATAATATTTAAAGATAATGGAGAAGGCCTGAAATTCAGACCGAGAGTTTGGCAAAAATAAAACCATATTGGATTACCAATTTGTTTTATTTAATAATAAACCTTTGACCGAACCCCGACTATCTTCTCCTCCTATTTAAAGATAAGTTTTTCTTTACATTTATTTAAATAACTCATAATGTCTGGAAAACTGACAAAAAGTGGATGAAAAATTCTGAAGATTGACTCAATTTCCTTTAAAATATGTAGTATTATAGTTTTTCTTAAATAAACATATTAGTGAATGACTTGCAGAGATAGTATTGGCCTCATTTCAAGGCATAGTTCAACAGCTTTGAGCATAGAGTTATCACAAGACTCATTTTATGTCAAAAAATTAAAAAGGTCTTAGTAAAGTAATGAGCAAGTCATTTTAAAATATGCCCAAGTTTAAAAAAAAAAAAAAAAAAAAATCATTATTGTTAGTCGTCTATTCCAATTGAGAATTAAAAAAAAAAACTCCATGTCGGCTTACAATTTTTCTAAGTACTTCAAAATTCAGTAAATCCAAAGACAATTTTCGGAAATCGGTTCGTGTGTATTTTAGAGTCTGAAACCGTGTCAAACTACTAGGAAGATCGATTTGAAATTATTGGTCTGTAGGATAGTGACCGCTATCGATTTTACAAGGACACTTGGTGCAAAAAAATGGTTAAGAATATCTTGAGCTAGATCTTGATAAGAATATATTATGGTTAAGTAACGCTTGAGCTAGTAGAAAAACATTCCTGTCGAAGTCGTTGGGCAAATACATATTTTCTTACATACACAATACACTTTTTTTTTTCTTTATGTGGTCTCCAAGTGATCGCTTCTCCGAGGAAATACGAAGAAAGGGTTAAGTAGAAATAAAATTAATATTTCCTTCCTACTTACATACAGGCGATCTTACAAATTACGCTCAATGTGCCCTACTGCTTCTAAGGTCGGTACATATTTACTCTGATCTATGTTCATCTTACATATACACTATGTCCATCGTTAATGAAATATTGGAAATCAAAACAGTTTACGCTCCTTCTATTGGTTGGCAATTTATTAATGGCCCTTTTCATCGTATTTATGTTATAAGCAAGGATTCTTGAAAAGCGGTTTATACTTACCATTTTGTTATCAATTCTTGTTTGAATATCTCCTGGGCAAATAGGGTTTCTTCACCGAATTAGGGAAAATGGAGACACAAAATGGAATGCCACACTGATTAATAACTAAAAATAAGTTTCTTGAGCAGAGCATAAGTAGCATCCTTTTGAAGAAAATAAAGACATTCTTCAAAAGGGAGAGATGACTGGAAGCTAATAAGGTGGTATGAAAAGGAATCTTCGTGGGTCTTCATTTTGATGAAATCTAACGGAGCCTTTACATACAGTTGAAAATACCACAGCTCTTTATGTAATAAAATCTAAATTTTGTAAAGTATTTATTGAGTGAAGATTTGGCCTTTCCGCATATATCATAGGCCCAATCATGACTCTCTCCACCGATATCGTTTCAATCAACCATAAATATTTCTAACAGTACCTTTGAACAAAGTTAACAAAACTAATAACATACATATACGAAAATTTTCATATGAAAATAAGAAAAGATTAGTTTCAGCGGTCCTCGATACATATAAAGCCGTTTATTTCTCATCAAGAAACTTATTTTAACTCGTTTAACAATCTCTAGACCATCAATTTATGGGATAGGCTTTAGAGGTCAAAATAAAACAATGAGAACCATATTGCAATGCGCAATACGTCGTGTAAACGTGACCACGCAGAGACTAGCAAAACTTATGTTTGACTTTTCAATAAAATAACTTCAGAAATTTCGTTTACAGTTCTTATAATTTTACTGCATTAAGTTAATAATAAATTAAATAAAATAGCAAATACATGAGTTCATTTTAAATAGAACTATGTTAGAATCTAAATACTAACCATAAATTCAATAAAACCATCTATCATTTACGGGATAAACGTGAGAGTTACAATAATAAATAAGAAACAAAAAATAAAAAGTGTAATGTATTTGCCAAAATCACAAAATTGCCTACTGGTTAGAAAGTTTGGCTGTTATGGAATTTTTAAAATTGTAATTCTTAATTTACCTCCAAAGAGTGTAAGAAACAAGATTTATTAGTTAAATTAACTAAAATGCTATAATGAAGGATAATTTATTGAACTGCCTCTTGGTTATTAACAGACAAATTATTTTTATTTAAGTAAGAGAAAGATGACAAACGATTCTCCTCTCCTAGACTAAATTTTCATATTTATAATGATGTTTAATATATAAGAGATCGTTTATACATTACTTATAGCCTGTAAAATAGTTTGTAGAAAATTATTTCAAATTCTTGATTTAGCTTAAGGCTGCTCGAAATAAAAGATTTTGTTAGAAACGCTCAATGAGTACAGAAAATAATACCCAGGCGTGTATAATAATGTGGAAAAGTAATCTANTATAATAATTTATTATTATTATTAAAATGGTATAATAAAACCAGAATACTTGTCCACTACGAGGTGACAGGCGGACATGTCCAATCTTCTAGTATAAATAATTTTTTAAAAATTACTCAAGACTAGTCCATTTCTGATAGTCGCATTTAGTTCTTGTTTTGATTCGAGTTTAACGTGCATTTAGATACCATGCTCAGTAATTTTTCAATAATTTAAAGGTTTTTACTATTAAGGAAACGATGTATCATAGGTCCAACTAAAGTAATTGCCATTTATTTTACAATAAAATAAATATATAAAACATCATTTATTTCTGAAGCAATAGAATTTACAGAGTGAGAATATCAAAGGAATTTGTCAGAGCTCTATCTTTGAAGTTGACTTTAATAAGACCAAAAAACTGGACAAGATCCTGAAGATAAATCAAAAATTTTAAGAGTGGAAGAATAATATCTTTAACCAATTTTTTTTACACAAAAAGTTACTAAATATGTATAAAATAGCTAGAAATTTTAAAGTAATATTAATCTAAGCTACACCCCAAATAATTCTTAACCTTCATGCCACATAAAAAATATACAATAAACTGAATAATATTTAAGTACCATATTTAGAATATGTGAACTGTCAGTATTTATAGATTTAATTAATGTGTGACACTACAATATTAAAGTTTGAACTTTAGATATTTAGCACTATTAATCATTAATTTGTATTGCATAGCATATAATGCAGAATTCTCCATGTTAAAACATGTCTAACTATGTTAAAATGGACATTAATAAATGGTTATTTATAAATGTTGGTATATATTTATTACTTGTTTAAAAACGATCAGGCTCTGGTAACAATTTATTTTTAACCAATAGCTTTATATTTATTTTATTCCTTTTATTACTAGCAGATCGAACAGTCAGTATACTTTTAGTAGTGAATACAATTTTAATTAAAAAATATGTAAAGTACGACTAAAAAAATTGGAAATAATATATTTTTACAGCTAAGTCATTATTACTAATAAAAGTTCCAGTTTCAGAATCAAAGAAAAATGAAAGTCCAATCGACAAAATGTAAAAAAGTTATTAGTTTTAACTTAATATGGTCTACAAAATTAAAAATTAGAAGAGGGCAGACGATTAGATGGGAGAATATGGGAGAAGAATTTATTATAAATTATGCTGTTCTTTAAAAAATAGATTTACAACTTTATATTTTCACGTGAATGATTTTAGTTTTAGCATCAAAAATTTTATTATTTTTTACAACTTTTAATTGCATAATTACGAAATTGATAAATAAATTAATTTTAATTTAGAAATGTAAAATACACAATTTCTCTATATTTATTTGCGAAAAGCATTCAAGGAATATGTTTTTTATAGTGCCTAAATCACTTTGTTTAACTAAAATTAATAAAGTCTTTATTTAAAGTAACTAAGCAGCTTACTTATCTACATATAAGTAAATACAAATAGAAAAATAATAAATATGGAGTGCTGGCTCACAAATACTACGGATCAAGTTTGTAACAGGTGAAGTTCAAGTTTATGCAAGTTTATAAACTAAGAGCACTTAAGTGAATAGTGTTATCACAAGTTACAATTAACACAAGCTTCGAGTATTTGTGACCTCACAAACCCATTTCCGCCAACAACTATTATCACTATACTTGTATTCTACGGAAGTAAAATTCGAAAATTGGAAATTCGCTTATATATGTCTATTTCTCTTTTCGTGAATAATTTACTTTGATATCGTTGAAACAAAACTGCTGCGTAAATTTTATAAGATTCAATTCAATACCATATATATGACCCATACTCTCTACTCTGGGTAACATTCAGATCATAACTTTTTCCATATGTCAAAACTGTGTCCATATCGTCCATCAATAACAATTCTCATAGCTGAACATAAGGAAATTCGCGGAAGGGGCTGAAAAATGAATCCAGCAAAACTGAGAATAATTAGAACCATAAACTTATATTCATTGAGAAAGGATTACAGACTTGTGAATAAAAATTTTAATTTTTTGAGCTAAAATTGAACTTTGTTTTTACAAAATTGCAGTATTGAAAAATTATATTCTGCTCTCTATTCATCCCTGTTACAGAATTTTACGTTTTTTTTTTTTTTTTTTTTTTTTTTTTTTTTTTTTTTTTTTTTTTTTTTTTTTTTTT
>KZ807426.1:237042-252163 GCA_000696205.2 Oncopeltus fasciatus
TGAACATACTTCCTCAGTATTTTCAATTTATCAAAATAGAGCTCAATCGAAATGTGATAACTCCCTACCAATAAATATTTTGCTGAAAATATTTTTCTAATAAAATATTATCAAATTACCTTAAAATAAATATGAACTGCATTTGATAAAAAGTATCTCACACACACACACACACACACACACAAACATTTCACATTATAACAAAGAAAAAAATAATACATGCATGAATAAAAATAATTCAATTATCAGTTAACATTTCTGTATTTCTAGCAAACAAAAAGGTTATCTTTTTTTAAATAATTATAATCTTCCACTCACATTAATACTAAATAAGCAGGTCATTCTATGTAGATAGTTTTGATCATTAGACATGGCTAAAACTTTTGGAATAACTGTGTTTTGAGCCCACTCTGGTCCGAATTTTTCAACTAACTTCTTCAAATTCAATGTTGCAGCTTCTCTAATGGCATAAACTGAAAATCAATTAAATTAAAAATTATTCATAAAGTACAATGTATTATTACTACATTTCAAATTGGTCACAACAAAATAAAAAACACTTATTATCCTTTAGTAACCCATAAAAAATTTAACAGCTTGAAAAAAACTGCCAATTACAAATTGATATATTTGAATGTAAATTTTAACATTTAAATCTATACATACTTTAGAAAAAGTAATAGCAAAAGCTTTTTAAGTATGTATAATTAATTTAATTAATTAATTAATTTTATTCCAAAAAAAAAAAAAAATGAGAATTGTTCGGTGAGAAAAACTGTATAGTAAGTTATTGTCATTAATAAAAGCAGGGAAACCTCAAAAGAGAGAGGAAATTAATTTATGTATTTGTGAAATATGATGACAGGCTGTTTTTCAACACTAAAAAAAAATTCTTAATCAATGAATAACTTATTAATGTTGGCAGTTAATTCAAAATTCTGGTTATTAAAACTAAAACTGTTTTAGATTTGTATATTATAATAATTTTATTATCGATAAACATAATTATGAGTCTGTAATAATGAATGAAATTGCTTTAGTAATTTTCCTATGTCCAGGCTACTAGGCTAATTTTTAAATTATAAAAAAAGACAGTTCCTATTTCTTCTAGTATGTCAGAGTTGGTATTCAGCCAAAGGTTGTGATGTCCAATAACTTGAAGATGTTTATTTGAGTACTGAGCCCAGTTCTACGGAATGAAAAAATATCATAAATCCTAAATCTTGCCTATCAGCAATCATACTTAACTGAAACAAATTTTTGACAATTCCTTTTGATATTACTGTTTTATTTAAGAATCGCAATAGGTGGAAAGGGGAGAGAGAGAGTGGCTCAGTTTTATTTACTTATTATTTGTTTAAGAAATAAATAATTAAATGAAAAAGTTATAGGCATTTAATTTATATAAAAAAATTAATAATAGTAATTCCAGCCAAAATTGAAACTAGATAAATTCCATATAAATTTTTTCATTCATATTCATCTTTAGTCCAGCACCACCATTTATAATTTCTAAAACTGAGCAGACAGAATGGAAAAATAAAAAATAAAAAACACTGAAAAAAGAATTTGTTGTCGCACCTTTTTATGTAACATGTCCTTTAAATAACTCTAGCCTCTTTGTACAATAAACTAATGGAAATAGAAAATCACAGGCAAGTAAAAACTTTATAAAAAATTTGTAAATTCACAAATTTAAGGTAACTGATATACCCCCCTTAAGTTACCTCCAGTATTATCCAAGAATCTTGTTTTCAGTACCACTAATGATGAAGAATGATGATTGTATTTACAAATAATTTGTCCCCAAAGTTGGATGTGAGACAATGGCAATGATAAAAGAATTGCTTGGATCTCAAACTTGACACTGTAGATTCGAGAAATAATAAATAGGTATTCCAATAAGGACCAATCCTATAGACAACTCCTAGGACAGTGGTTAATCAGAAGGCTAAATATATAAAAGATACAGTTAACACACAAGACAGTTACCAGTTTTAAGTTATCAGTATACAGGGATAGCAGAAAAGCCTAACAGCTCAGAACATACCAAAATTAGTTTAAAAAAAAGAATTCCAAATAAAAGTCCGATCACCCTCAATATATATTTCCTGTAAATAATAGTAAGTTCTACTATTTAAATAGCAACCATACTTAATTTAAGATAGTTGATAAAATTTTGGTAAAAAAATGAATAAATCTCCATTAGCCACTTTCATAACACTAAGGCAAGTTTTTTTTTGTCATAAAAACAATTAAGCCTCCAACAATGAAAAAACTCATGTGTTTAATTTTGCAGGTAATTAAACTTAGCCTTTCTTATTGTATCTAAACAATATGCATGAAAAATTAATTATGCCTTCAACATAAAAAAAAAAAAAAAAAAAAAAAAACTATTCCCGCATTAATAATTTTTTATTATATGAATTTAAACAAAACTGAGAGAGATAGACACTAAAAAGTCTGTTATTATTATTGTCACAGCCAGGACTAGAACCTGGATCTCCTGTCGAGTCTTGGTTGGGGCAGATAGATTTGTTATTCTATTCCCTCACATTAATTGTTTAAAATTTATGTGGGATAATATACCACAACCAAATTAATATTTATAAACTTAATGTTAATAATGTGTTAGAATTAGATTTATCTTAAATTAAAACTTAAAGATAAATCTGAGCAGCACCCACTTCACTTTTTAAATAGCTTACCGTGATCCACTAGCCAAGCCATGCAAAGTGCATTCAACTTTTCGTCAAAGAACTGGACTCCAAGTTGTCCAGCAAGGAGAGGCATATATTCAATAATAGCCAGTCTTACTCTCCATTTACCATCTTCAGCTAATTCTACTATAGCAGGCAATAAAGACTGTGAGAGCTGAAAAATAATGTGTAGAATAAAAGGAATGAAAAACTCAGGAAAGTAACTAAATTAAGACATTAAACTTAAATTGTGATTTAAGTATAAGTAGCATTTATATTATCTTATTTTAATTTAAAAGCATCCTGCATTCATTATTCGTCTAAAATTTGAGCAAATAATGTCTCAAAAGAAAAACTGATCAAGCATTATAAATGATGAATGTGTCTACATTTGCACATTATTTGTTTTTAAAAATTACACAGCTAGGTTGTAATTGTAACTAAAGAAAAATTTGGAGAATGGACGTGACCAAAAGAACATTTGGTATTTATGATATTATTAATTCTTGCTTTTTTTTTTTCTGATCATAGGCTTTTTCTAAAATTAAAAATAGAATCATTGAATTTTAGCTTATGTTTCAGATATTGTTAGGCTGCCTACAATGTTAAACGTACAAAGCCTTTAGCTAACATTTGTGATGAAACACTAAATATCATTCACTATTGTAATGTAATCTGTAGGATACTCTTATACTAATCCAGTTGAATGGTGTTCTGAGGTATTAACAGATATAACTGCCACAATTCTTAAACAAAATTACTTCTCGTTTGACAATAAACTATACAAGCCAACAAATGGACTCGGANATTTTTTCATTCATATTCATCTTTAGTCCAGCACCACCATTTATAATTTCTAAAACTGAGCAGACAGAATGGAAAAATAAAAAATAAAAAACACTGAAAAAAGAATTTGTTGTCGCACCTTTTTATGTAACATGTCCTTTAAATAACTCTAGCCTCTTTGTACAATAAACTAATGGAAATAGAAAATCACAGGCAAGTAAAAACTTTATAAAAAATTTGTAAATTCACAAATTTAAGGTAACTGATATACCCCCCTTAAGTTACCTCCAGTATTATCCAAGAATCTTGTTTTCAGTACCACTAATGATGAAGAATGATGATTGTATTTACAAATAATTTGTCCCCAAAGTTGGATGTGAGACAATGGCAATGATAAAAGAATTGCTTGGATCTCAAACTTGACACTGTAGATTCGAGAAATAATAAATAGGTATTCCAATAAGGACCAATCCTATAGACAACTCCTAGGACAGTGGTTAATCAGAAGGCTAAATATATAAAAGATACAGTTAACACACAAGACAGTTACCAGTTTTAAGTTATCAGTATACAGGGATAGCAGAAAAGCCTAACAGCTCAGAACATACCAAAATTAGTTTAAAAAAAAGAATTCCAAATAAAAGTCCGATCACCCTCAATATATATTTCCTGTAAATAATAGTAAGTTCTACTATTTAAATAGCAACCATACTTAATTTAAGATAGTTGATAAAATTTTGGTAAAAAAATGAATAAATCTCCATTAGCCACTTTCATAACACTAAGGCAAGTTTTTTTTTGTCATAAAAACAATTAAGCCTCCAACAATGAAAAAACTCATGTGTTTAATTTTGCAGGTAATTAAACTTAGCCTTTCTTATTGTATCTAAACAATATGCATGAAAAATTAATTATGCCTTCAACATAAAAAAAAAAAAAAAAAAAAAAAAACTATTCCCGCATTAATAATTTTTTATTATATGAATTTAAACAAAACTGAGAGAGATAGACACTAAAAAGTCTGTTATTATTATTGTCACAGCCAGGACTAGAACCTGGATCTCCTGTCGAGTCTTGGTTGGGGCAGATAGATTTGTTATTCTATTCCCTCACATTAATTGTTTAAAATTTATGTGGGATAATATACCACAACCAAATTAATATTTATAAACTTAATGTTAATAATGTGTTAGAATTAGATTTATCTTAAATTAAAACTTAAAGATAAATCTGAGCAGCACCCACTTCACTTTTTAAATAGCTTACCGTGATCCACTAGCCAAGCCATGCAAAGTGCATTCAACTTTTCGTCAAAGAACTGGACTCCAAGTTGTCCAGCAAGGAGAGGCATATATTCAATAATAGCCAGTCTTACTCTCCATTTACCATCTTCAGCTAATTCTACTATAGCAGGCAATAAAGACTGTGAGAGCTGAAAAATAATGTGTAGAATAAAAGGAATGAAAAACTCAGGAAAGTAACTAAATTAAGACATTAAACTTAAATTGTGATTTAAGTATAAGTAGCATTTATATTATCTTATTTTAATTTAAAAGCATCCTGCATTCATTATTCGTCTAAAATTTGAGCAAATAATGTCTCAAAAGAAAAACTGATCAAGCATTATAAATGATGAATGTGTCTACATTTGCACATTATTTGTTTTTAAAAATTACACAGCTAGGTTGTAATTGTAACTAAAGAAAAATTTGGAGAATGGACGTGACCAAAAGAACATTTGGTATTTATGATATTATTAATTCTTGCTTTTTTTTTTTCTGATCATAGGCTTTTTCTAAAATTAAAAATAGAATCATTGAATTTTAGCTTATGTTTCAGATATTGTTAGGCTGCCTACAATGTTAAACGTACAAAGCCTTTAGCTAACATTTGTGATGAAACACTAAATATCATTCACTATTGTAATGTAATCTGTAGGATACTCTTATACTAATCCAGTTGAATGGTGTTCTGAGGTATTAACAGATATAACTGCCACAATTCTTAAACAAAATTACTTCTCGTTTGACAATAAACTATACAAGCCAACAAATGGACTCGGAGGATTAGGAAACCCAGCATCTTGGTAAATGATGACGTTTATGCAACACATAGAATCCCAACACAATAAAAACACCATGGAAAAGCACAACAAAAAACACTACAACCTATTGGTTGTCTCAACGGACATAAATGTACATAGACCACATTTTTGCTTACTAACATAAGACAATGGAGAGGAGATTCTCACAGACCTTAACAGTGTACATCCTAACATCACAGACAAAATGGATAAGGAGGACAATAAGACAATAAATTACCTCAACATCACAATTATAAGAACTGATAAAACCAACCTACAGAATATTCTGTAAGCTACTGACACCACAATATACATGAAATCAAACCACCTCACACAATACAAACTCTTTGTGATAAGACACATGATACGGCGATTGAAAAACATTTCACTTACACCCAACTCTAGATAATATAAAATAACAAATGAACTAATATAGAAAAAATAATTAGGGCAAACAATGATATTGCATGTAAAATGAACTGTCAAAACCAAAATTCACAACTTACACAGGTCCTGAAACACACAAACAAACAAATATATTCAGAAATGAAGGAATACCCACACCATTAAGGACAAACAAACTGAAACAGAATTTGCACATAAACAACAAAAATACTGAACCATACACTTCAAGTAGAATATCATGCTTCAAGTCAGATGACTTAATCATGCAAGAATTACAGACACAGGACTCGAATTATGCAAACCATTTGCATAACAACGGACATAAATGTACAGACATACAGAGAATTAGGGAGTTATTACATAGACAACAAGGATAGAAGATGGACATACCAGAAAAAAGAAATACACAAAACAAAAGCATCAGACAATACCATAATTAATAAACAACTGAAAATACCATATTAGACCTCTACTCTTACTGAAATGGACAAACAAACACACTCGCTGGCAATTCCACATAACAAACTAGGACAGAATTACTCATATGAAACACAATAGCAATCAAATTCATACAAACATACATAAATACAAACACACCCCGACAACCCTCCCCGACGCCTCAAGAGGAGGTGGCCAAGGGACCTCCTACTCCAGTCAGTTTAGTTTAATACCTAGGGAGTGAATGGACTGGCATTTTTCTCCCCCTCTCAATCCCTCCTTGACTCCCTGCCTAGTCTCCTTCTTATCCTAGGATAAGGAGAAGATGGGTGCCGGATAGTCTATCGCGGGTTAACCTGGGCTCCTCTCTGAGGACGGGTTACGTCCCGGGATAGACGATCAAGGACTATTATCATGTACCCCATCAAAAAATTAAGTGTAAAAAAAATGTACAGAATAATTTTTTTTTTAATAAAGAGTTAATTCAATAATAATTAAAAAAAAAAAAAATACAAACACACGATCCATAACACTCATTCAAAACAAGGGAGAAGAAACCTTCCTCACCTTTAGGAAGTAGAGGACAAACATTGATGACAGATCCATATAAGAATATCAACCATACACTATTACTTATAATATACAATTTAACAACGCAAAAACTGCTTTTAAAACATGTAAACAACAATAAAACTAAACAATAATAAACTAGTCAATAAGATCAAAAATTTACGAATTGTTTAATTTATGAATTGTTAATTAACAAATAAAATCAGAAATAACCTTATTCTTAGGAACCACGGCCAGGGCTTATAATAGAAATCCCTTATTCATTTCTTCCCCTTTTTCTTTCTTTATAAACTTATGAACTCATAAAATGTGTAACTCAAAAATGTTTACTTAATTATAATTACATTCTCTTTATTTCCCATGTTTTCAACAATTTCACAAATCTATATATGCTCAGTTCTTGAAGGGTGTTCACACAATAACTGGTTTCTGATTTCTTTCTTGCATCAAAGTATGTTTTCATAATTCATTTTTTTAAGGTTCAGCTTCAGTTTACAACAATAAAACCCCTCATAATCATTATAGTTTAATTGGTATGATACACCAGTTCTGTTCTCTATTTTATTTACTTCTTATATCTATATAATATTTATAGGGTTCATTAAGGGTTACATATTAGGATAAGAAACTACCATGCCTAGGATCTCTTTTTTTAAATAGTTCTTTAATTTATTTTTCAAATTTTCAGAAAATCTCTAATGGGCAAAAAGATACCAACCTCCCCTTCTCACCCCCATTTCTTTTACTGATAAGTGATTTAGTTGATTTATTCTGTTACAGCTTCTCCATCCTTCAACTAAAAATTTTTGTGTTTAAGTAGTTCTTTACTCATTTTCATGAACATGAAGAATGAACAGAATTTAAAAGAATAACAAGTGTTACTTAAATATGAACTGACAGATGGCTCTACATAAGATCTCTTAAGATGGATGAATTTTCTGTGAAAATAATACAAGTTGTATCCGTTGATTTCCAGTATAAATGCTGTTGCTTTGCTATGCCTAGCCTTGACTTATCACTGGCTAAGCCATTTCTTAGTTAATAAGATGCTTGGCATTGTGATTGTTTTGTAAATTTAGGAAATGGAAAAAAAACCTTTAAAAACTGCAACTTATTCCTTTAAATTAATAAAAAATGGAATTACATCTGCTGAACATACAACAAAATAAAAGCTCTCGCATAACAATATAAAATGCATTTTTTTAAATAAATGAATGAAAAATCTAGGAGAGTTTCAACACAAAAGGAAAAAAAAAGTTTCTTGTTTTAGTTATTTTATAACAAATTATAATAACCATAGAATATAAACATTAATGTGATTCACAGTCCTCATAATAAAAAATTATATCAGCTGATAAATAAGGGTGCTATAAAAAACAATGAAATAAAAATATGTCACAATAAAAAGTAAGTTATAATTTAAAATTATGATGTACTTACTTGTTGAATTCCGATTACTTCATTAACACAATCCAGGTTTGAAATAATATTCAGTCTAACTTCAGGGCATTCATCCTTAAGTTGAGACAAAAATAATGGCAGGAGATGTTCAATAGTACTGGAAACAATTAATATAAAAATTATATTAATTATGGATGCTAACAATTTAGCCTATAAGGTGTGCTAACAAGATAATTAAAATATGCGATGTTAACTCTAAAATGTATTTACTCCAGTGCAAAAACCTTAATGCTTTGGCAATTTAATAAGTTAATGGGTACTTTGTGAGATGATATATAGCAGTGAAAATTTACTACTGGTTTTCATTTTTGTTTTGATATTCACAGATATAGAAGCTAGCTGTACATGATCCCCTTTTTTTGACCTCTTGAAATTAGTTACATTGATTGTATCATATTGTATTTAAAGCAGACATTAGAAAAAGGTGGGTGAAGTGATAGCTATTAAGTCTTTTTGTTACATATATTCATCATCACTACAGTGTGCCCAATATCTGAAGGCTCCTCAAAGCTGTCATAAAACATTTAAAACACTTAAAAATAACTATAAAATGTTTAAAATATTCTACACTGCCGGACAAAATTAAAGGATCACTTACAAATATTTATATTATTATTACATAAGAGATAAAAATAGAAATTCCATTGCCCCAGACTGGACTTTGTGTTGTATCTTATCCAGTTAATCCTGTACCTGTTTATATTCCCACCCGTTTATGGAGAAAAGGGTCAGTTAATCCACTTCTTTTCTTTCTTCCTATCAGTAAATGGTTAGTTGTTAGCAAAGATTCATCTTATTGAAGATTTTCTAACATTTAAGAGACTTTAGTTTTTACTTGTGAGTTTAGTAAGAACGTTGTGATGGCCAACAGAAGAGCATTGACCGAAGAGGAATCAATTCGTGCTGTTGCTTTGAGTGAAGAAGGGTTTTCTCAAAGGCATATTGCGCAACGGCTCCAGCGGTCACAATCCGTAGTGTCCAGGGTGCTTAATAGGCACCGTCGAACTGGAGGGCATACAAGAAGAGTCGGACAAGGCCGTCCGAGGTCAACTTCCCACCGTGACGAGAGATTTTTGCAACTGCATGCTCTTCGGGATCGCCGATCAACTGGTAACAGTCTGCGTGGTCTCCTCCAGAGGTTCAGGAATGTGCAAATTTCAGAGCGAACCGTGAGAAGACGACTCAACGATTATGGATTGACCTCCCATCCTTCAGCTACTGGACCTCTTCTCTCCAGGGAACACCGGGTTGAGCGCTTGAGGTTTGCTCGGGAGCACCTAAACTGGACTCAGGAAGATTGGAGCCTCGTATTATTCAGCGATGAGTCAAGATTCTGTCTCCGATCTCCAGATGGACGGGAAAAGGTATGGCGAAGGCGGGGAGAGAGGTATGCTCCATGCACTTTTTCTCCAAGGGTTGCGTTTGGTGGTGGGTCAGTGATGGTGTGGGGGGGCATAAATTTAAACTCCCGTACAGAGTTGGTTCTTGTGAACCGTGGCTCTATAACTGCTGACAGGTACATTAGGGAGGTACTTGAGCCACATGTAATACCTTTCGCCAGAAATATCGCAGGTAACTTTATTTTTATGCACGATAATGCCCGACCTCACGTTGCTCGATCAGTGCAAAATTTCCTCAGACAAGAAGAAATTGACGTTATGGTTTGGCCACCCAGAAGTCCAGATATGAACCCAATAGAGCATGTATGGGACATGCTTGGAAGACGTGTCCGCGCCCGAGACCCACAAAATTTGGCAGATTTAAGGGAAATGTTAGTGGAAGAGTGGAACAACATCCCAGAACAACATGTAAGAGCCCTGGTCGCTGGAATGGGCAGGAGAATGGAAGCAATTATCAGAGCTAGAGGTGGGAATACCAATTATTGATCGTTTTCCTCGAATTCTTCCTTTTTATTCAGTTTTGTTATTTCATTTCATTTCAAAGATTTACTTTTTCATTTTGAGACTGTAGGACATTTTTATTTTTTGATTTGTTTTCCTATTAAAAATTTCTAGAAAATAATTTTTTATTTTTTATTACCCTTATAATAAAGTGTGACTTCCAAAGAAAAAAGAATATTTTCAAAAATACCCTATACAGTTCAGTAATTTCAAAATATTGAAGTGATCCTTTAATTTTGTCCGGCAGTGTACATCTGAGAACATAAAAGGTGTATAAGTAATTTTAAAATTTTGATATTCTATAACATTTTATGAACAATAAAAAATGTGTGTGTGTGTGTGTGCATGCTCTCATATATGTGTGTTATAATTAAGAATACAACTTTTACCTCCATATTAACCTTATATTTCCTTCTATATTTTTAATGTGAGAGAAATTTACTTCACATGATTCAATACTACTGAAATAATATCCCAAGAACTTAAATAAAAATAAACACAATTTGTTTATAAGGTTAAGATGTCTTGATTAAGGTGAGGCCTTAAATGCTTAGAATAATGCATTCCAATAAAAAAAATGAGTAGCTTCAAGAGACTGCTAAAGACAATCTTTAAACGAGGTGTTTAACAATTCAACAATGCCCAGTTGATACTAAACATGATACTTGTTTCTGAACAACCAGGGGGGAGGGGGCATTGATCGCCCATTCGGAGTATATGAATCTAAAACTACTAGTTTCTTTGTGTGTGTTACTGCGGCCTAATTATTTTTCAAATATAGAAACTAAATTTGATAGTTAGGAATTTATTACAAATTGTTGATTTATTTTTTATAATTTTTGGCTCAAATTGGATAAGTTGAAGATAGGGAAGAGGGGAGTTTATAAGAAAAACAATGTCAACATCTACACATTAGCAGTGCCAAAACAAACATTTATAGAATGAATAAATAGATGGGTTTTTTTTTTTTTTTTTTTTTTTTTTATATATGTTTCATTCATAACATACTTACTAAAACTGAATAGTGAAATGTTAAAGACTGTAATTTTGAATAATTAGTTGAATAAGGGTACAAAATATCCATGGAATAAGGTTTATGTCAACAAATATAGCCACCAATTTCTAAAGAAAAGACCTAAAGAAAAGTGCCTTAAACTGACCTATAAAAAAATTTTGCCCTAAGAACTTTTTATCTCATAATTCTAAAGCTAAAATTATTTTTGAGACATATTAAAAATATTTGTACTCACTTGTTCTTCCCAAGAATAGGAGATAGTCCCATAATTACTGATGCAAGAGCAGCCTTTACATGCTGATTAGGATCAGCAACAAGTTCTTTCACATAAGGAAGAATACTTGACATGATGATCTGCTCTCTAAAAAAAAAATAATAATAATAAATAAAGAAGTGGAAGCGGCAAACAAAAGAGTTAAGTGGTTAGATAGTTGAGAGGGAAGTGATTCCACGAGAGAAAGTGTTGTATATAAAGTTTGTAGAGATGTCCTTCAATAGTCATGAGGCAATAGTAATGCTTCGACTAGAATTGCGCCAGAAATCCATTAATCGATCATATTTTCAATCTGTTAGACATCCTCGCTGCAATATTTAAACAAGCTCAGTGCTTTTTAGATCGAAATTCAATCAACGTAGATTGACATGGTCAGTTGTAACAGTGTTTTACCTTCCTTTGGAGCCAAACGATCTTACTCATAAATCATCCGAGCTCTCAGAGTAGATCTCATTTCAGTTCTTTTTCCATTTTTGTTTCGATTGTCTAACCGATAGGAAGTCATTCTCAAGTGGTCTTGCTCCACATTTATTGTCCTCTTTTGTATGAGTACTCTTTTAATTATTTTCCTCATCATGTTTCTTCTGTCATCTTTAATTCCCCTCATTTGATCTTTGCTGTTTACAGTCTACGTAATTTAGATTAGAGATTAATATTTCATTTCCCTTTTCTTCTTCTTTTTATCCCTCCATACCGTCAGGTATAACAATAAATAATAGTTCCTTGAAGGTTGTCGGTTGTGGAAAACCACATTGGGGTCACCTTTTGTTTTCGAGCTGGTTATAGTGTTTCGTTTAATTGATTGCATGTCAATTTCCTTATTGAATTGAGGAGGAAATTAAGCTTTCGATATACACTCGGACCAGTAGAGAACAGGAAAAAATTGAGTTCCAAATTAACCTTGTCAGTAAATATGAATACTGGCCCAAATTGCAAAATCAGGTTTATATCCTGTAATATTACCGGTCAGAAGTTGAAAAACTCGTGTATCTTAATACAGTTTCGCTTCATAAGGAGATAAACAGCTCATCTACTGATAACCAGATACTAGCCACTATCAGTTTCAGAAAAAGTAAAGAATTAACAGCAAACTAAACGGCCTGAAAGGTGAGGGTCTTTAGTCAATGCTGCTGGAGAGTGAACGACATTTCTCCGGTTAAATAGCAGCTTAGTATTATCTATTTTCCATTAATATTAGGTAGTTGGACAAACTATTGCTCAATAAATAAGCAAGACTAGCATAAAAACTTGGAAGAAGGAAAGAAAGAGAGATTTATCCATTCTTTATCTTTGGAGAAGATCCAAGAGTGAAATAAGAATCACTACCTTTTTTTTTCTGTTGCCTCTTTCAGGAAGGAAAAGAAATTGCTATTGAAATAGCAGTTCATAGCTATTGGACAGCAATACTAAGCACTAAACACTAAATACTTAACACTGAGGTGTAGTGTCCCTTTTAAAAGCATGAGCGGCTCTTTGTAAAATCATAACTTTAGACCGGCATTTATAGCAGAGGATTACTTGGTAGCGGTTCTGAATTAAACAGCTGGATCACTGATTATCTTCTCTTGCTATTATGTTTATTCATAATTACAATTTATTGTCTTACAAATGAATTGATACATAGCTTAAAAAAGTTAGTCAATAAATTATAATGATTATATAATTAAAATTATAATTTATAGTATGGTATATTGACATGTCAACAATAACGGTCCCATATATGCGAGTAATAATAATTATTTACTCACTCTTTGTAGCTAATGCATGCAAAGAGTGATATAACTAAATGCGGTTTTATAAAAATGTTACATCATATGTATGTTAGAAAACTAGATTTTTCATCTATTAAATTGTACGACTTTTCATAACGTAATGATGTGAAGATTTTAAACTATAGTCT
Source organism: Oncopeltus fasciatus (assembly GCA_000696205.2). Classification (NCBI taxonomy): domain Eukaryota; kingdom Metazoa; phylum Arthropoda; class Insecta; order Hemiptera; family Lygaeidae; genus Oncopeltus; species Oncopeltus fasciatus. The sequence continues at coordinate 250,575 of KZ807426.1, forward strand.
TTTGCTACATACTCTTTTCTCTCGGCTGATTTCAGCCATTAACGAACTCACCCAAAGGTTTACTTAATGCCACTCAAATAACGAATTTCGTTTCTTTATTTTGAAAATTGCGGGCGCTAGAACGATCGGAAGCCAAAAATAAATATTATGAACGGACCATTTATCATATACCAAGTAGGTTCAATGAAGAATCAAAGAAATTTTATAAAAGTCGTATCACGATACCAACGTAAATTTATTACTGAAGAGAGGCTTGTCAGGAATTCGGTCTTGGAAGTTGAAGAATTACTAATTAATTTCTAACCAAAAAAGTTATAAATTTTTCAACATCCAAGTCTAAATTTCTGACAATCCTCTCTTCATAAAACTTGACGGTCAACAAATTTATCTCCAAAGGCTTGATATGACAGCCTAAGAGATCTTCATCTTTCTTAGTCGTTTTCAGGCCCATGGCAGATCATTATTCCTTTATCATAATCAGCTCGTGACACATTCTTGCAAATTTATGTGATAGAGAACTCAATCATCTTGTTAGGATCTCTTGTGCCCCACGATAAGTTAGTGGGTTCCATCTAGTCTAATAATGCTCCACGGATTTGCATAGAATACAGCCGACATTGTCACACTCCATTATTTTCTTTCAATGGAGGATTCAAGGCGCCCTCCTGCTCCTTTTAGTTTCCTTCGAGAGCCTGTCAGCAGATCCTTTTCCAGCCTTGAGACGACAAAGATGGAAGGGAGGTCACACGCAGGTTAGCACTGGACACAGATTCATTTTTTTATTGTGCTAACATATGCAGACTTTAAGTTATTGTTCCCAATTTTTGAGGACAATAAACTTCATTGTTACTGCATCATTACTAGGGGGAAAAGAAATCATAAATTCAACGATATTTTATAAACAAATGCAGTGAATTGACTAATATGATGTTTACACGAGAAAATAAAGCAAAACAACATGCTCTTGGTGTCACAAAATTTTGGAGATAAAATTTTATCAATTTCGTGAGATTGTCCCTTCAGTCGGAGGAGTCATCTGAGGCCATTACTGTCACCCAGAACTCCCTTATTCCTCAAAGCAGAACTCCTCTACATAACAGTATGGTCCTCAATGTCAGGCTGTGACCAGGTGGACGGGCATACACTATGGCAGAGGCCAGCAGTCTGCGGCAGCATCAACTTGATTACTTTCTCTCAATGTTCAACGTGTAGTCCTTACCACTAACCTGCTAAGAGAAGCAGAGCGCATTCTCCGAGGCCGAAGTTAAAGTTGCTATCCTGTAGGTAGCAGCACCTCCTGGAAGTCCCCCCTCCCCCACAGGCTGTGTGCCCTTTACCACTAACTCGCTAAGAGAAGGAGAGCGCATTCTCCGAGGCCGAGGTTGAGGCCAGCTGTCCTGTAGGTAGCAGCACCTCCTGGAAGTCCCCCCTCCCCCACAGGCTGTGTGCCCCTTACCACTAACTCGCTAAGAGAAGAGCGCATTCTCCGAGGCCGAGGTTGAGGCCAGCTGTCCTGTAGGTAGCAGCACCTCCTGGAAGTCCCCCCTCCCCCACAGGCTGTGTGCCCCTTACCACTAACTCGCTAAGAG
>KZ807426.1:297655-320848 GCA_000696205.2 Oncopeltus fasciatus
TACACAGTTAATCATACAGGAGGTTACGTTGTCTCCTAAAGGTTTTATAATACAAAAAGTTTTATATTAAAATAATGTATAATGTGCATAACATATTATGTACTTCAACAAAATGAAGATAATCATTTGTCATTCTTTTAATGAAATATAATAATTATATTATTCAATTATTTAATTCATTGAATTTATTATTTTATTGTTAGTCATAAGCGACTAAGGCTCTTAAAATTGTAAGAGATAATTTGAAAGGACATAATTATTGTATGATGTCATGAATTTTTGATAATTTATTAATTAAGCATTTTATTAAAACCCTTTAGTATAACCAATTTTAAATGATAAGCCTAACAGAACCTACAGCTTCTCATAAATTAATATTACAGGACAAAATAAAAAAAGGATTGACCATATTTTTAATGGGAATGTCAGGAATTATTGGAGCATTCCTATTCTTATTCCTTCCTCTTCCTGAAGATGAGAACATTATCATTGATACTATTGATCAAGATGAGGATTATTTAAAAGAAGATAGTTTGAATTAATTTGTCATACGTATTTAGTTTTAATATTCCTCATGGAGTTATTATTACTATATTAAATTATATCAAATAATGATTTGTTCATTTTATATTGAATACTTTATGTATTATAAAAGTAAAATTAATGCTCGAGGAAAAATAAAATAACCTAATAATCTATTCAGTCTGACTTATGGAATTTTTGTTGCATTTAGTAGTATGACTAAGCAAATGATCATATTTTTGGTATAATGTAAATTCATAATGTTATCTTAGTATGAATAGCTGGCTGCCAATAGTTGAAGATATCTCAAAATAGAGTATTTTTATTAGAAATCAATGTTGGATGGATAATTGAAATTTCAATTCACTAAAATTATGTAAAGACAGGAAGAAAATAATTCACTATGTGGTGTGCGAGTACATCAATAGTTGAGGTTTGCCCAGAATGGATTTTTGAAAAAAGCTTTACATGAAAAAATCTCTAAGAAAAATTCTATATAAGCCTGGCTTGGCTAACACTTTCTGCCACAACTTGGGCATTGCTTGGCAAAGTGGTTGACTTTAATCTACATCATGACAGGATATTCACATGTTTATAGCATGCTCGTTGTATCTTTGAGGAAGCTGACGTGGTGCAGCAAATCTAGTGGTCAGAGCTAGAGTTTGCTGTTGAAATTATATCTCATGGGAAGGTAATGGAAAGAGGAGAGGTTCTACATCTGTCACCATTACCAGATTCTAATATATTCTCTTGAAAGTAAATGTGTATCTGCAATTGTTGTAAAGTCGAAAGTATATAGTATGAAGAAAATTTATAATTTTAATCTGTAAATACTGTTTTTTTTTGTAATATATATAGCTCTTAAAGATGTGCCAGCAACAGATGCAAAACTAGTAAAGCAAAATAGGTTGAAATGCCTAAATGGGACAGATATATGACCGTCTTCTTTCTCCTAAGTAGGTAGTCCAACCTGTTATTGTTATTACATTACTGAGACTGCTATCACATGTTCCTTTTGTGATACTTTTAACATTTCCAGAGCTGTTTTCATTATTCAGTCCCGGGATATTCTGTCTTTATTAATAATAAACCTATTAGTAAATGGCATTAAGAGTTTTATTCACATATATGATTGAAGTTCTACAGGTTTTATAAAAGAAAAATTTACCCTGAATCCCAGTTTAAAAAAATTTGTTTTCCCTAATATTTTATATTGAAAGCTTGTTTAGTTAATAGTTTGTTTTACAGATTTTCTATCAGGACTTTAAAATGTTTTAACCACTAATTGTGGAATTATAATCTTGTCTCATATCTCTAATTTCAGTTAGAAAAATAATTTTTAATATATTTAATAGAAGGAAACATTTTAAAAATATAGAGAAATAAGGCTATAAGAAAAACAAATGCTCAGAATATTTCCAAAACTCGATACTAGCTATTTATTTTTCTACTCTTTTAAATGTTTATAGCTTCAAAATTTTCAATTGAATTATTTGTATTATTAAGGTAAAAAAGAAAACAATTAACAAATTGAGATTGCCATAAAATTTGTTTAATTCTAAAGTTCACCCTAAATCATATGATAAGTTTCTTGCCTGTGAAAAACTAAAAATGAGCATAAGAAATATTCAGATATTTCAGTTCTTTTTTGTATTAATTGCATATTTTTTAGAATATAAATTGAAATAATATTCCACAGAAGCAATAAATTAGATAATTCAGGCTATATATTTTTCTTTAGCTATTAAAATTTTCAAGATAGATTATTCCATTCATTTTTAAAGCAATATGTAATTTAATAGAACTTTTCTCTTAGTCTTATTTATTTATGAAGTAAGTTTTACAATGAACTGATTACATTTTCTTCAAATGTTACCCACCTTTTTAAGTACAGATTCTCTTCATTTCAATGGTTTTATCTCACTTATTCTATGAGGTTTGCCTCTTGTCTTTACAAGTGTCCTTGGATTTTGTACAACTGTTCTTTTCTTTAGCTCCATTTTAAACCACTTTGTTTCTACTGTTATGGAAGTCAGTAGAATTAATTTGTATGCTTTAAAAAGGATGTGAGTGAGAGTGTGGAAGATAGTTTGAAAGTCCTTGGTTTTGCATGGATCTTAGTTTCATTAGTAAAGAGTATAAATGTTTCCAGTGTGAAAGGCTTATGGTTTTAAAAAAGAATGACTACCAGGATAAAAGGTTATTGAACATCCCATGAAAAGGTCTGTTCATCTGGGTTCTTGATTTATTGAATTCAAAATGAATTATAATTGATATATTGATTAAATTGATATTGACTGAGTTTTTTTGAAAAATCATACTCTAAAGGATTATTATCAGTTGGAAATGTCAAGTCATACTATTTGGAATTAAAGACAATTTTTTCAAGAAGTATTTGAGGAATATTTTATGAATCATAGCTGAAGATTGGGGGAAGTTAATAATCATGTAAAGATGAACAAAAATTAGATTTGGCAAAAGGAAATATAATCGTGAAAGACGTGTGAATAAAAAATGGGTGTTTTCACTCAAATATATGGATCGTCAAATTTTCCACATTCGTCCTTTAAATTGCTGGGATCCCCAAGGAAATTTCCTCATTCCCATTCTCTTCATAATTATACTGCAGATATGCCTAAACTTTCCAGTATTTCACTCTTCAGGTTTGCTGATAATACAGCTAGTATTTTTCAGAAATTAAAATCCCATCCTTACTTTCAGTCTTTCTAAGAACACCTCCAACTCCTAGAACCCTGGCTGTTCAAGTATATATTCAAAATGAATTCTGAAAAATCAAGTCACATCAAATTCACCTTTTGAGTTGGATTTGTGGCATGAAAATCTGAGGAGCACTGGTGTAGTATGTGTGTGTCTCCCATATAAAAAAAATCCTATCCCTCCAAGTACAATCCTATAAAAAATTGCCTACATCTCTATGTATTTATCTCACCTTACTTACATACACAATATGAGTGTATTTTCAATAGATATTAATGAAATAAAAAAGGAATGTCACATCATAACTTGTCTATAGGCTGCTTAGCAAAAAAAAACAACAATCAAGTCACTTTTAATGTTTTGAAAAAAATAGAATGATCTTTTATTATTCTAAAAATATTATTATTTTAAAATTTAGTTTATTACAAAAACATTAATGAAATAGTTAAATTAATTAAAAAATTATTATTATTGTATTTACTTACTTTTGAGTAATTACTCAGTTAAAAAAAAAATTAACAGCATCCTCAAGCTTTAAATACATTTTTTTCATATTAATTGATTATATGTAAGCATTCATATGCATATAGTATTTGTGAGTTATAAAGTAATCAAAACAAATTTGGCATATTTTATTTTATTTTGAAGTACAATACAATGTTTTTAAGTATTTTATAAATATTCCATGATTTTTCAAGAATTACATGTTACTGGGGACATCTAACATTTTTTTTGGTATACTGAACAAAACTGCACAGAGTGGAAAAGGTTTCTGGTATATTCATAAACTTACTAAATATACACTTCTTAAATAAATGATATGTAATTAAAACATTTTTTTCTGTTAATCATCTTTTAATATACAATATCCTTTTAACATTCTATAAAAATAGCTTCACACTCATATTGTTTAATTTAAATAAAATCTCTCTTACTTCTAATATACTAGAAATAACTCTTTGAACAATCATAAATACTCTTACTGCTTACAAATTACTCTTGAATATAAAATATTTAGAACAACAAACAATTATTTGCACAAATATTAAGACATTAATTCATTTTTTTACAACAATAAATATTTGGTATTATTTATATGATCTTAGGCATAGAAAACAATATTTTGTTACTAGTAACAACAGTTATAATCTTCCTCTTACCTTTGTTTATTGTGCACAAAAGAGGAAAATTGATTTTACACATTAATTAAGCAATTCTTAATATCTAATGTTGTTTGTAACAAATATACTATAAAAAGAAACAAAAAAATAACAACAGATGGTGTGTAACTTCAGTTTAAAATAAATGCACACTGACTGTATAAAATTCAGTTAATTATTGTTTTGAGTTATAATCTTAGTTTACATTAATAATGATTAATCAGATTTAATTATTAGAGGGGTTGACTGACTTTTATTACCAATTTTCAAGTTCTTTTCAAACTATTATAAAGCAGCAGCAAAAATATTTATCAGTATTATTATTTTTGTACTGGATATTAGCTGATCATTATTATCATAATGAAAAAGTGGTAAAGATTAGATGAGTCAAAACAATTTTTTTGGATGAAAAGTAATTTTTTTAATAACCAAATTTTATAGCATTATTTTTTTGTACTATAGTTTGTAGTATATTTTCATTGGTAATATTTTTGTTTTTACAAAGCTTTGGCAATGAAATTCATTTTATGCTCTCCTCCCCCTTCAAATTCAAGATTTAAATTTTCCAAAGGATTTAGATCCTACTTATTCAATAAAAAAAATGTGGCCTATGCCATTCTCCGTATGCAAGAATTATAACAGTCATTAAGTTGGTTAAGACAATTTAAAAGAAATTGAAATAGTTTTAAATATTTTTGCCATATATTTCTTTGCTTAAATATTAAATTAAAAATTTTGAAATGGAGATAAGTATTTCTTATTCAAACATTTTTCTATTGTCAAAATCAAAATATGGAACTATTAGTAACAATCTTTATTTTATAGTAATTTTTATGAGAAAGATATTGTTGGCATTAAACAGGAGATATTCAACCAAGCATGATTTAAATAAATATATTGGATACCATTAATAAAAATTTGATCACATCATTTGTCATGAAATATATTATATGTTTCAAAAATAATTTTATTTAGATATTCAGGTGTTTTGTTCATATTGTTAAAAGGCCCTTAGGTTTGAAAAAAATCTTAAGATTCTAATCAAGTTGGTTAAAACCATTTTGTTGTAATACCATAAATTTGGTTTTCATCCTCTGAAGTTTATTCTTTTATTTATGGTAATTGGTAATAATAACGGAATGGGTAAATTTTGAGATTGTCTTCCATAATTAAGAACTTTCAATTAATATTATGAATGCTTTTTGACCAGAATATAAGTTAAATGACCTAAAATATAAAGCTTTTCTAATTTCAGTCTCTAATATTTCAAAAAGAAAATATTTAAGTTCATAGTGTTACTGGTGTCGGTGTATCTATAGTTTTTGTAACTTAAATGTCTCCCAGAAAGTCTTATATTTTTGGAGTAAGGCATTTTGACTGATGTTTCTTTTATTTCAGGTTAGGTAAAACACCATAGATATGAGAGACATAAAGTCTGAATCGTAAGAGTGCCAGTTCTTTGTAATGTTACATTAAATAGCAAATGCTAATTACTATTCAGCAATTTTATTAAATTGTTGGTTTTAATTTAAATCAATTTAGAGATTTTTCATGAAAATTTATATTCATTTTTTAATAATTATAACTGTTTATTTCATGAAATAATAAACCCTTTTGGCCAAATTTTCTCTCGGTCAAAAACTTAAAATTAAATTTTAATCAAACAACTATAAAAACACTTGAATATTATTGATTATCATAAAATTGATTCTATTTTACCATGATTTCAGTTTGATGCTCAATGCTCATTCAATGAATAAAACAAGTTGTGTTTAAATTCAAATACTAGAAAATATTATTTGCTGAAGATGCCATTAGAGCTACTATTGATTAAAAGGTAAAATTTTTAGATAAATTTATTCATAATTAAATTTATTTAGAACAGTTTGCATAAATGCATATATAATTTATTTTTCACTGAATCCTGAGTATTCACTAGATTATTGATATAAAAGTTTTAAAATTAATAAGGGCAAATAATTATATGATAATTAGGTTAACTTCTTTTAAATTTATAGGTTAGTAAATAAAACAAGGAACTTTAACAATTAACTAAATAGAAATATATATGCTTAACATGTCAGCTGCGGTACATCTCCAGGTTATGTACTTTGGTGGAAAAAAATCCTTTTGGTCAGCCAACACATTAAATTATTAACTCTTCTAAACTAAGTTATACTCACTAAATAAATTAAGGACTACATAGTAACATCTAGTCAAGAAAATAAGCATTGTTCCTTTGGTGCACAATAGATATATGCAGCAGCACATATATAAATAATTTATTGAACATATAATTTGCAGAAGTTAATGGGAAGGCTCAATAGAATCAGTGAGAGAATAAAATATATTCAAATGGCTTACAAATTCTTTTTGTTAGATAAATTAATTATCATACAAAAAACTGCTGACAAAATATATTCCATATTTACAAAAGAAAACCTTTCAAACATTTATTTATATATACTATATACAATTATGTACATGATTCAATAAAACAAATAACAGAATTCATTAAGTTCATTTATAACTAATGGCGAGTAGTGTTGATTATTTAATGCCAAGGAAAAAGCACTCACTAGAAATCATTATTTCTTGAATATTGTACCAACATTTCAACTAAATATGTGTGTTCTACTATTATATAATTAAATTAAATTTTCTTTTCTGTTTCATAATTTATAATTTTCTATGGCTTTTTTCCTTCTTTAACACAACACTGACACTGTCCAAACTACGTATCATTGATTGGAACACTGACAGTCTTTTATAGATGCATCTATAAAATCATTAACAGTGAATTCAAAAATGAAATCTGTACCATGAATATAATTTCTAGACTAGATTGAGGATAGACTAAATAGTTATAATATATATCAAACAACAATTAATTGCCTACTAATAACACCTTAACTAATGTTAATTTTATAAAATTAGTTCAGATTATATATAGATTTATTAACATCAGAAACATAACATGGTGACACCATACATTTGAAGTATACATATAATTAATTGTAAAAATATTTATAACAGCTATCATTCATGACATCTATAGTTAATGTAAATTATGACAATGATGCTCAAACGATTTGCAATACATAATTTACTGTAAATGAGTTTCACTTATGAGAAGTGGCTTCTACATTTAAGGAATTCAGAGACATGTTATTTCAATGAAAAATGAAATAAGCTAATCAATACCAAAAAATAGAAAAGTTTTGGTTGGAAGATTATTTTCAAGGTGATAAGTTGAACATTTTCAATGATTTGACATTTTTTAAAATCTCCCCGTAGAATTTGAAAATTACCCTTAATATATCCAATATAGAAGTCCAGTAAATATTCTAATAAAATTAGTTAAATTATTGTATGGAATAATTAGCTATTTTAGGTTTTAATTTTTGTAAAATGAATTGTTTTTCCCAAAAATTATCAGGTTGCAGTTGCTATGGCAAAAACAATTTATTAATATTAAAATTAAAATTAAATACTTAAATAAATAGTAAGGAAAATTTCTGTAATAATAACAAGGAAGTTAAACACAATTCATAAATATAAATAGATTTTCTATTATTATTAATAGAAATGAAATTGCATTATATTTTAATCAATACTTATATTTATTTGAACCCTTATTTAATTTTTTTATGAGTTATAATGATAAATTGAGCCATCCAACATTTGATTAGTTGCAATTAGCTTACACAAAAATTGATTAAGATTAATAATTCTCAGTGAGAATCAATAGCCATTCAATAAAAATTGAAATGGTTCTAAAATAATTGATTTCTGAAAAGATATTTTCCAACTTGAAAATAGGACACAATTTCAGAAAGCCAGTATGTGTAAAGAAAAACCATAACTAACTTGGCTCTTAAGGAAAAGTAAATTTATGACCAGGTGGGACTTTCACACTTTATATCCTGATAGAGTGGCACAAAAACAGACAAGTTATTGTGTTTTTTTTTCACATCATTGGATCTGCTATATATTCTGCTAGAAATGCTGTTGCTGACATTTACTGATAGATTTTTAGCAATTGACCCTTATGTTAAATTAAGCAACAGGTCTCAACCAGAAATAACTGAATTAAGCTTGCGATTATTGAGGTTTTGAAAAGAGGATTAAGCAAGAAAATGACTTTTCCTCGCTTAAAGGTCACAATTCTTGCCACAACTGTATCTGGCCCATGCATTACAGCCTTCTAGACTGCGCTCTCCCCCCCCTCTCTCACTCTCTCTCTCTCTCTCTCTCTCTCTATATATATATATCATGCCTTCAGTAGAATTAAAAGAAATCAAGAATTTATTTGATTAATCTTTCAGATTAACCTCTCTTACCAGGGTAAAGGATTATAAAGAATTAAAAATGTAATAGCATCAAGTTTTAACATTATATTATGTTCTGATGATAACATGTTTTTTCAGCAGTTTATACTGTGTTGGTAGAATTGCTTAGTAGAGGATATCCTTTAGTGGGTATCAAAACAGGTTAAAAATTGAAAAAGTGCTAGATAAAAACTGGGAAATGTTTTTATTAATTGTGTGTTTTTATTTTTTTGAGTAAAATATTAGCTTTATTATTAAAATTTTAATTGCAAAATTTTCTTCAAACACAAGTACTGCATAAAGTAATTTTTTTTATATATCTTGCAAAAAATGTTGTTTTTTTTTCAAAACAAAAACTTGGAAAAATTTTAATTTCTGAAAATCATTTCAAGCTTTATAAAATGTTTTTCTGTCAGCAACACTGTCAAATGACTTATTGTTGCAGCTTGACAGGAGTATTGTTAATCGACATATAAGAAATTAATAAATTATTTTCATTAGGCATGAAAGTCCTATAATAAGAGTTATTAGCGTTTAACATGGAAATTAGCCATAGTAAAAGCAAGGTCAAGAATATAGGAAAGATACCCAGTACTGTAATGAGCTTATTAGACTTGGCAACAAATTGCTACAAAAAGTCACAGAATTAAAATAGCTGAGGGCAATAATCAGTGAAAATGGATGTCAATAGATGCCAAATTAGTGTGTCACATTAAAGTAGTAGGTCCTTGTTCAATGCTATAAAATGAGAATTTTTAAAGCCTTGAGAGATCAGTAATGCAACTGAAGTAGCAGCATACAAGAGAACATTTGTACCATTAACTTAGACACCCCTCAGAATCATGGACACTCATTACCATACATAGAAGTCAGCAGATTATTAATAAAAGTAGAACAAAAAGAGATCAAATTAGACATTTAATAATTAGGTCCAACCTCAAACTACTCCAGACAATCATAGAGGAAAGAAGGCTCTGATGGTTTGAGCACCTCTTAAGAATGGACATATGACGGATTGCCAGTACAAAATACAAGGCTAAGTACCCAGGCTACTATGAGAAGATGGTGTTTAAGAGGCTTTTGCTTGGAATGAAATTGATCGAAGAAAGAGGATCACTGTAACAGAAGACAGTGTCCGGGAAGAAGCCTATACTATTGAACCTCTACTGCTTAGTGGTAGAGGGGATTGGACTATAATGATGATGATGATGATTTTAATTTATCAAACATATTGAAGAATGTAACATTAACATTAGTTACAAATATATTTCAATTTTAATAGTATAACAATTAAAATTATGGTTGGGATCTACCGCCATTTCCTCAATTAACTTGTAAAGCATCAAACTTGTTTTATTTGATTTATTTTTTATATCTGATGAATCTCTTTGAATTGATAGAGAGAAACATGATTCAGAGGTAATTTCATAGAGATACCAACATTTTATAACCAGAACCAAGATTTTTATGCAAGTTCTTCTACTAAAATTGTGCTGCTTCACAAAATATTTTTTTATTTTGGCTGAATACTCAATAAAAACATATTTGATGCAGATAATTTTCACATTAATTTGACATTTTAAAGATAATATGAAGAATTACAAAGTTTTTCAGTCATCTTTTCAATATTGCTGCAATAGAGACATATAAAGTACAATTTGAGATTATTATAGATAAATCTGTTTGTAAGAACTATTAAACCCTGCAAAATTTCTTTGCTGGCTGGGTTTTCCATGGATAGATTATAATTAGTATTTTTCTGTTATGCAAGTCAAATCTACTTACAAATTAGGTATTTCATTCTCATATAAATTATCAATATGAAGCGGTGTGTTTATTACATGTTTAATCATAATTATACAACTCCACAAATTAAGTTATTAAGCTCAGAAGTCTAATTTTTTATCAAAGTTTCTTACATTCTGACACATTATATTTATGCTTAATGAGGAGTTAATTGTTATTAGGTGCTCCTTTTAGTCTTTTAGAGAATAATGCTATGAAGTAGAATTACACCTAGAAAAGGGGATGAAAATTGAGTTGACTACCTTGGTATGTAATCGGTAGATACGTATATCCAGTAACTGTAATACGCTTTCGAACACAACAAGTCGAGTTTGTCTGATCTTCAATCTTCCGAATTCCCAGGTTTTTTTTTTTTGTTTTTTTTTCCGGCACTGGGATCTTCCAAAATTCAAATAAATTATAACTCGCCAGTGTCATCCTGTTGTTTCATCCATGGATAAACTAAGCCGTTTCTCCCGACTTCTGCAACTCCTTCTTCGGTCGGAAAGAACAGAATTAGAGAGTAGGATTTTTTTTTTTGCACTTACCGTAATTTGTCACTAGAAAGTTAATATTTTCTTGGTTATGCAACGTTAACGGTCTAAGGAAAACTGATAGTCTAGGATAATAGATTTGACTTAAGACAAAGATGGCGCTGATAACCTCTGCAGTTGAGCGCCATAAATCCCCTATAAACAAACAAGACAAAGATGTTTTACATTCCTCTGTGCGTGGTAAAAAAATATAAGTAAAAGAACATTCAGCCCCTAAGGAAAGTGGGAATGGCCTATTAAAGTCACCATGTTAGAATAAAGTAGGGTTGTAGGGTGTTGAGGGAAGGCCCTAGAAGCAGTATGTGCGAGTCCCTGGGCAGGGGGGCTCACACCGAGGCTCTGGTCAGCCGTAATAGTACTGGGAGTTGGCGCTGCGGCTGAGGCTTCTAGGGGCGTCCATACCACTGCCTCCTCCATATCGCACCACCTGCAACACCAAACACACATAACTGCAAATAGCACTAGTATATGACTTTATTCAGATAAATAAATAAATTGATAAAAGTTTTCAATTTTTTATAAATATATTTGATGTTTAAACAATTAATGAGAGGGAATAGAATAAAAAATCTAACTGTCCCAGCCAGGAAACGAACCTGGATCTCCTACTATCCGGACCAGTGCACTTGCTAATTGTGCTACCAGGACGCGCCAGGTATCTCATTCAATTCCCTCTACACTAGCGAGAGCCTAACCTACGATAAAGACAAGAACTTCGTCTTACACTCGAAGGAGCTGACATTGTCAAGCTATTTGTCGACTCTCGTCATTTACTTTATTTAATTTTTTCTTTATATATATTTTTTTGGTTGTGGTTTTTTATCCCACGTAAATTTTAAACAATTAATGAGAGGGAATAGAATAAAAAATCTAACTGTCCCAGCCAGGAACAGTTCCTGGCCAATGAACCAAAAAAAATATTTATATTTGATGTTTGTTTCAATCTACAGTATGAAACATTGAAGAATGATCCAACTTATGAGAAGCCCATATTACCTAGCAGGGAGTAGGTATCTCTTCAGAAAAAAAAATTATAAGTATTTAAATACGCACTTGCAGATACACTCTGTAATTATAAATATATAATACCAGGTATGCAAGTTTAAAATGTCGTTTTAATTCCAATAGAATGCGATCTTAGCCTATTGAAGGATTTGCTTATCTCTAAACGCTATTTTGTTTGTTAGTCATTTGTTTACAAAAGTCAGTTGTTTTTAAGTCGTTTACGTGGACGTATCATACCTTTCTTTGGTGTTAAAAATGTCTAATTTTAAGCCAAATAAAGAGCATTTGCGGCATGTCATGATTTTCTTATTTAATCAAAAGAAAAAGGCATCTGAATGTCATCGAATTTTTGTTGAGACTTATGGCGATCTTGCTCCAACCGTCAAGACATGTGAACGTTGGTTTCAACGTTTCAAACGTGGTGATTTTGATGTTACTGATCAAAAACGAGAAAATCGACCAAATCGACTACGAGCTTCTCAAGCCCGGCGAAACAGTCAATACCGAGCGCTACCGACAACAAATGATCAATTTGAGTCACGCATTGATCGAAAAACGCCCAGAATGGGCTCAAGGCACGCCAAAGTCATTCTTCAGAATGATAACGCTCCTGCACATTCAGCCAGATTGACTAAGGAAACGATTTCTTCGCTTGGTTGGGAACTCCTACCCCACCCGCCGTATTCACCTGACCTGGCGCCTTCTGATTATCACCTCTTCTCATCGATGGGACACTCATTGGCGGAGCAACACTTCAACAATTTCGAAAACGTACGAAAATGGCTCGATGAATGGATTTCAAATAAAGATGAAGCATTCTTTTTGAATGGTATCCATATATTGCCCGAGAGATGGACAAAATGTTTAGAAAGCGAGGGCCAGTACTTTGAATAAAATATATTATACTTTTTTTAAAATTACTGTGTATATATTTTAAGAAATAAACGACATTTTAAACTTGCTTACCTGGTACAGTAGCATCATAAAGTAATCTAAAAATTGAAGAACTTTATAAGTGTAACATGAAATTTTCTAATGTTTATATTCTATACAATTTTTACGAAAAACAATCATTAAAAAAAAATTTAAGAACGTATCTTCGGGGTTTTGACGGCCGAATAATTGTCAATAACTGCGTTAAGGTGATCAATGAATTATCGTCAATGGTAAAACTATTAACAGTTAACTGGTTCTGCGTTCCTTGCCCTACTTCTGTCCTAACCTGGAGATGTAGTCCGTCCATGTTGTCCTTGGTTTTCCCAGAGAGTGTTTTCCTGTGATTCTGGCTTCCAAAAACTTTCGAGAACCACCGTCCTGGTCTCCCCCACACAGAAATTTTATCGAAAATAAAAGGGAAATGGAAGTGGAATCGTTGGGGCCCTATTCTACACTTGAAGATAAGTATAAATGTAAGTAAATAAGTATTTATTTATACTAACACATATACATGTAAATGTTAGTTGTAGGAGTGATATTGCACGTTGGGAATTTGCTAGGTTCAGTAAAATATGTAGTCTTCCTTATTTTTTTTTAAAGTCTACCTTAGATAATGAAGATGATGATGATTTTAATTTATCAAACATATTGAAGAATGTAACATTAACATTAGTTACAAATATATTTCAATTTTAATAGTATAACAATTAAAATTATGGTTGGGATCTACCGCCATTTCCTCAATTAACTTGTAAAGCATCAAACTTGTTTTATTTTTTATATCTGATGAATCTCTTTGAATTGATAGAGAGAAACATGATTCAGAGGTAATTTCATAGAGATACCAACATTTTATAACCAGAACCAAGATTTTTATGCAAGTTCTTCTACTAAAATTGTGCTGCTTCACAAAATATTTTTTTATTTTGGCTGAATACTCAATAAAAACATATTTGATGCAGATAATTTTCACATTAATTTGACATTTTAAAGATAATATGAAGAATTACAAAGTTTTTCAGTCATCTTTTCAATATTGCTGCAATAGAGACATANATATATATATATATATATAAACACATACACACATACACACACACAGACACGCACGCACACACACACGCACGCACGCATGCACAATCAAACAATGCTTGTGTAGCATGTTGTGTAGTGCTGAAAGATGACGCTAGCAATAGTTATTTACAAAAATAAATTATTAAAGTAAATATAGATAACTGAATGAACTAAATATTGAAATTAAATACAAATAATTACAAATGAATAGAATTCTTCATTAAATAGGGAAAAAGTTGAACTGATCACATATCATATCCAGTGAGTTTATGGTTCGCAATTAAAAATGCCAGTAACATGTATTTTTCCTCCTAGACGGGAACACAGGGAGTAATTTTTTTTTAAATATAAGAATCTTATTTTAATCCCTCTTTATGGAGAGTGATATGAATTGAATAATAGATTATAAGATTGTGACAGTGCTGTGTATGTATATGCAAGAGCGTGTATGTATGAGTAAGGGAGAAAGAGAGAGAGATAGAGAGAGAGAGAGAGAGAGAGAGAGAGAGAGAGAGAGAGAGAGAGAAATGCATGCACAAACCCACACACTCATACCATGGGTATAACATTTGTACCTATATACATATATTTAATGAATATGTGGCGGTGTGAATTAGCGCTCTTGATTAATTACTAATTCATCCCCTAACCATTAATAAAACGATCATATAGACAATAGCAGACAATCACAGGTGATAAACAATACATGGTCAATTAAGTACTGGTCAATACATGTGGAGAGACTCTGTAAACGCCAGCTCTGAATCCTCCTTGTACGAAACGCAAGTGAAATATATCTGCATATTACAGTTGAGAGACCACTACTCTCGACAATACGCTTAGATCGATTACTATATTCGATTGTTACTAATCGAATATACTGACCTCCGAAAAGTGCCTACTTACGCCTTATACACTCGCCAATAAGGTCACATGTTCCAAAGACGTCACCATATTGGCCAAAAGTGTCTGAGGTCAGTTTCTGTAACTCTTTTTTTTTTTTTTTTTTTCTAGAAAATATCACGAAAACAATACTTTTACCATTTATTTTCTTTTTTTGGGGGGGTTTCAAATGGTAAATAAGTTTATTATTATTATACCCAGTTTTTCTTATTTTTATTTCCAGCATCCATCTTAAGTGTATTGGCTGCTGAGGGTATTGTTTTTTTTTTTCATAAAAACCTTATCACTTATGCTCTATGATCATTCATAGGTATTGCTTACAAAACAACAGGTAGCCATTAGGAGGTACTTTACATAGAGAGTCTCTGGATAAATTTCGGTGATTCGAGGGATCTGCTGGACTCGTGCAAGTTCCCAAACCCTTCTCCACCCCCCTCCCTCCCTTTCCCCAAATGGGAGTTTCCCCACTGAATCGTTTATGCAAACGGGGTTTGGTTCGGCTCCAAATATTGGTCCTCAAGTTTACGCGAGGATTAGACTCCGGAGAACTAGCCCCTCCCTCGAGTTCTACCAGGGATTGGCAGACTATTGGAAGGATCCCGGGCAAAAACGGCTTCGATACAACTGATCCTCGACTCCCCGATACAGAGGAAATTAATCCAATTGTGCTGGTTCCAGAACGATATCGGAACTGTGTACAACCGCTATCTTAACGACACATTCAGACTGTCTAGTTTATCGTTTCAGCTTCCAAAACCTCTCTGGAATTGAAGGCGCATTCAGTAGATTACGCTCGCAGAATGAATCTGGAAGTTAACTTCTCAACTTAAACACCTGCACAAGAAGTGCATGCAAAAACAACGACAAACCATAATAATAAAAATGGCTATGCAGGCTAACAGGTGTTATTTTCAGTACTTATAACAATAAATTGTTTAATTTTTTTAAACATTCTCTAAATAATTGAGAATATTTTAAAATCTGACTAAAGAGTTAAAAACTTGTATTTTTATTGTTTGATTATAGTTCAAAAAGCTCTTTTGCATATATATCAAAAACGTTTTTGTATATATATATGTATTGTGTGTGTGTGCCCGTGTGTACATACATTTTATAAAAAGAAAGAACACACTCGCGAAAGTGATAAAAAAAAAGAAAAAAAAAAGGACAATAAATAAAAGTATAGAATGCATAAAGAGTATTAAATTTCCAAGAAAACAAGCAAGACTTCCTCAGATGGAAACAAAAATTAATTTTAATGTTTCTCTGAGGATGTTTGTCATGTTTTTCCGAAAAATTTAAATTCTTTCCATATTTACACCTGATTTATCTTCTAGTGTATTTATGTTTATCGTGATTGTGAGTAATTCATTTTCTTTATTTGTGTTCGCACGCTAGCACGCACACACACACCAGAGCTCCTGTGCTATTGTCAAAATGGAGAAATCTGCTTAAATTCTTTTATAACCGTATCTTCATGGGAATGAAAAATGAGGAAAATTACAGATATGCCGATGAGGGGTTGGTAGACAAAAGTTTCATTGGGATAGCGGCGAATCAAATATTTAGGAAACATAAGTAAAATGAATAAGAGTAAGAAGAATGAGAATCACTAACAATTTGACAAGGTGTGGTAGATATTGTTGAAGACCTATATTCTACGTCGGTTCTATCCTTAACTATTTTAAGTAGGCGTTTATACAATAAATACAAGGGAATAGAATAAAAAAAATCTTACTACCTCAGCCGGGACTCGAACCCAGATCTCCTGCTTTCCGGGCAAGTATGCTAACCGTTACTCCTCCGAGGCTAGCTAGATAATCCCATCTACTCCCGGCACTATATTCCGAGTCTAAGCCCCCGAATAAGACAAATATATCGTCTTATGTTCGAAGGAGCTAACATTGTCAGCTATTTGTTAGACTCTCGTTTTTTCTTCTTCTTTTATTTCCTTTTAAAATACTAATATTAGCTGTGGTATTTAATCCCACGTTAATTTTATACAAATAAATGCAAAGGAATAGAATAACAAAATCTTACTATCTCAGCCGAGACTCGAACCCAGATCTCCTGCGAGTATGTTTATATGTAGAGCTAAGAGAAGAAGGAAAGTGCGCGCATAGAATATACACACACACAGACACATATATGAGTTTCCCCAAAGTATCTAATAAGTTAATAGTTTGACCCCCCCCCCCAAATCGACTGTTTCGCCGGGCTTNATTCCCGACATTCCTCTCTTCATAAATAATTTGTTCAAAATGACAAGAAATTACAATAATGATTAATAAAAATTTAATGAATTCATATTTTTATTTTATAATATGTTTGTGTTTACACACACACACACACACACACACACACACACACATATATATATATATATATATGTGTGTGTGTGTATATATTTAAATATACATACGCACATATCAAATATGTGTATTTTACTGGTACTACAGTTTATTTCAACAATGACTTATTGAGTGTTTTGATTATTAATATCGGTATTATTATGTTTTTATTCCGCTTATTGTTCCTAATTCATTCCTAATAATAACTTGGTTACAGCCAATGGAATAAATATACCGATGACATACTTAAATTTTTGTATTACATTTTTTATGTATGTATAATTTTTTTTTAAATATTGTATTAAACCAATTTGTATTAGCCGTTATTAGCTTATATTGTTCTCCATGTATGGTATTTTTTGATACTGCATTTTAATGTAATTTTGTTCAGGCAATTTTGAAAAGGAAAGTAGTGCGCAAATATCATTATATATATATATATATGTGTGTGTGTGTGTTTTTTAACTTGGAGCCACACCGGTTTAATAAATATGTAATGTCTTGTACAGGTATATTTAATAATTGTGCGTAATTATGCATTATTGGTAAACTGGCTACGTAAACATTCTGTTCGGCATAATAAAATAAGCTTAACTATCCGGGGCGAAGACTGGGTCAATTTTGACTCAGGTACCAATATGTAAAAATTTAACCAACTTTTACTGAATAGTTTCTTTTTTTCTACTTGGAATGTTTTTTTCAGGTTGTCAAATGAGTGAAAATAGAATATTTAGGTTATATTATGACGAGTGTTCGACAGGTGACGGGTTCTTTGTCCTGGGTTATGAATGACACATTCCTCGCCATTCGGGTAACTGTCTCCAACCCCCTCTGCATGACGAAAAAGGATAATATAGTTGCCCTTGAGCACTTGACTGATCGTGTAGTGCGTTCTCTTTAAAAAATAAGTGAAAATAAGTGGTTTCGTACCCCAGAAGAGATTTTTGCCGAGTTTTTGAGACAGGAAAATGATCCTGAATGTGTTGGAGTGAACACCTCAGTCAGCTTCAGCTTCTATTAGTGACTGCAGTGATATTGGACCGAATTTAACAGAAGAATTTGAAATTTCTTTGGAAAAATTTGACGGAGAAGTATAAGAACCTGATGAAGGAATAAGTGGGAGATTATGGATGTACTAAAACTAAATCATGGAATATTCTCCGTCAGACAATTGTACTAATATAAATTAATGATTGAAAAAGTCGTAAATTTTATAATCCAAAAGGCTGTTATTGACCACAATAGATCTTAGAATTTTTAAAATATTTTAATTCCTATAATTATAATTGGTAATAGTAATTATTATTTAAAAAAATAAATAAATAGAATCATTTTAAAGCCGAGAAATAGGGAGGAGTGTCAAAAATGACCACATCTTCGGCTCGAGAGTGAGATTTAGTATCTTCGCCATTGGAGTGATAATTAATATACGCTGTACAGCAAACAAATCAAAGCATTATATTTTATAGATATTGCATTGATATTTTAATTCACAAATTAAGGATTTTGTATCAAATTCATTTCAGCTTAGCAGGTTTCGGAATCCGAGAATAGATCTAATACTCTGATATTACGTGATGTTCGGCTAGATAAAGCTTAAACAACAACAAACGTTGATACAACAACATGTCATACAACATTGGAACGTTGAAGCCGAACACGATAAACTTCAGATATGATAGTGGAATATGGTTACCGAAAGTTGCTGAAATGATAATTGTAAAAGTGATTTCGGTTTACTCCTTTCCCCACTGTTCCCCATTAAGCCATCATTCCCAATCTCTTGGTAATAAATAGTATGATATCGGTGAAGCATGATTTACTATATGTATAAAACTTTGTAATTTTTAATTATTTTCTTTTCCGCGCGTCGACTGATGAGGTCATTGGCACTATGACTACAAATAGTTTTATCTATTATATATCATTGTATATGCCGCACTCTTTCACAAATAGAACTATTTTAATGGAGTCACTTTTATACTTGAGTACTATGTGAGTACTAACGGGCTAGTTGTGGTGTGCTTATCTCTGAGAGCTCCGAGTCCGCTGCACTCGAGTTGAAATTGGTCTATAGTCAGTACTCCACGTCGAACCTGGGCAGGATGCTCTTCTTCGGCTGCGGAGTAGGCCGAATTTCGTATTGTCAGGCCTGTAGCTTATCTAGAGAGAAGGATACAGTTGGATGCCCATCGTGGAATGTCCCCCATATCTGTATCATCGGTATCTAATCAGATCATCGCTGCTATCTTTTACTTTTGATTGAAGTTTGTGATCCACTAAAATTTACAAGCTGCGAACGTTTCACTTCTAAACGGCGACTTAGTACTTAAGAATTTGGAAAATTTCTTTCACTTAAATTTATCAGTTACTTCCCGCTGGTCAATTTTTATATAACTAGTATTCACAGAAACTAGAAGAAGATTTGTATGAATATACATAATATAGCTGAGAAAAAACAACGAATATTTGGATGAAGGTGGGAAGTTTGCCAAACAAAATGGAATATTTATTCCTTTTTTCAATTTACTTAGCTACCTCGTGTACCAATTACACTGTGAGGCGAATAAATTAAAGACGAGGTAGAGAAAAGGGAATTTATTTGGAGGAAAATCAGGCGTGAATTGCACACAAAGTATTAATTCAGGACAGGGGGTTGCGGTTTTGTGGAGAAAGCCCTGCCACGGACGTGTTCTATTAGGTCCACAGCCTGCATGATGTATCAGCTGATTTATTTCTTACAACCCTCAAGAAGCGGGAATTAACCCTTGTCTAATGGCTTGGAAAATCTATTTAATTTAGAATAAATTACTTACTTTAAAATTCAAACCATTTACCTTATATATTATATGGGGAGTATGGATAACCGAAATTGTTTTGAGAATTGCAGGTTTGTATTAAGAATCTGATTGATTTACATATTATTCTGGATTTATAGATAGATATAATATTTTTACCGACACAGATTTTTTCCGTACAAATAGAAATGTATAATAAATTCGTTTAAACCACTCAGTAGGCCATAAAAAAAATTTTAGTGCTATAAAATTTAAGGAAGAAAACTATTAAAGAAATATCATTTAGGTAGAACTCTAAGAAATAACATAAACTATCAAAATGAGCATACAAATTTAATTTAAATTATTAAATTAAACCTAAATTGTAACCTCATCTAAACAACATGCCTCCTAACAGAAGTAATTAAAAAATTCTCAAATCATAATTAGAAATAATTAATAAATCTCATACTGAATTACTTCGAAGCAAATATGTCGATTATTACAGACGCAATGTTCATATCCAGAATGAGGTCAAAAATGAACGTTTTATGTTTTCCTTTTTAATTCATTCTTTATAAAAGATCTCATCAATATATAATGTAGTAATTGAGGTTTTTTTATATATTTTTTATCTATCTTTATTAGGTAGTAATAACTACAAGAATACAGATTCAGAAAATATGTAATGCTTTCTCTATTTACATGAGTTTAGATAAGAGGCTTCAAACAAAAATTGAAAAATGTCATTCGGTCGATGTTTTTCAGTTAGTACAAAACATCTTTGGCATTTTAGCATCAGACAAATTTTATAAATGATTTTAATTGAGTATTTACCTGAAAATTTATTTCTGGTAATATTTTAACATGGTAAAACAGTAGGTTCAAGAAAAAAAAAAAGGTGAGGTATATGAGAGAAAAATATATTATACTAGCCCTCAGCAAACATTTGTAGATCAATGTTGAATAACTAATTTTCGATTCCTGGCCAGAGCGGATATTGAACCAAATATCAAGAGAGCAAGGTGTATGAAATTAAACCGGTTTCATCAGATAAGCCGGCGCACATTTCAAAAATATTTCTAAGCGTTTTTAATTATCCCCTACAATTTAAAAAAAAAACTTCGTTCCTATTTTTTAGTGTCCACAAATTACATGAAGATTTCACAGCGGCCGCGGGACTGGCGTTTTTTTCCTCTTTATCTTTCTTCTTCTTCTTCTTCCTCGGTGACGAAGAGTATGAGGGGGAGGGGAGAAGAGGAAAGGGCTTCACGAAAGAGTTCAAGAGTTTGCAAAACTTCATCGATTAAGTAAAATAGTTTGATTTAAAAGTCTAACCAGTTTTTCTTCCCGCCTTCAGCTCCCGTTAGATTGATGATGAGAAAAGTTTCAGTCCTGGGAGACTTATGGAAAATCAAAAAGATACCTCTTCCTCAGCGCCTCGCGAGATTTTCCGGCCTTAATTTTCCCCTAGTTACCTATTCCTTAAATAGCTAAGGGGCTGGCTTAAAATAATTAAACGTTCATTGATTTAAGCACCCTAGCAGTAAAATAACCGCAATCAGTCGTAAGTCTGTGAAAAAAAAAGTATAATCTTATTGCATGAGTGGAAGGTAAAATCTTTAAATTTTAATGCTGCAGAAATTGGTCTGGGTTCCGGCCAAGATTAGAAAAATAAAATATTCCAAAATTGTTGGGTAATTATTTTATTATATGAAAATAATTACTCAATAATTTTGGAGTATTTTATTTTTCTAATCCTGGCCGAAACCCAGACTAATTTCTATAGCATAACATCTGTAATGTTCTGAGGATTTTGATAGATAAATATTTATATTTGGTTAATACCACGTTCTAGGGTACTTCAAAAGCTTTGATAATTAATAATGTCTAAAAGCTGAGGTAATGGAGAAACAGCACGTGAAATGGAATGCACACCATACACTTTGATGTGGATATGTTTCTATTATTTGTCTCATTTCATCAATTGATCTCCTGTAGGGTTGAGCTTTTGTTTGGAATTGCACGCCTCCTCTCTGGGAATCAAATTTGTCTAATTTAGCCATTTCAAGAGAGAACAATCACTGCCTACAATTCCAAGGATTACATTGCTTATTAACATTTCAATCATAGCGGGGATTTTGAATATATCCCCACACGAAGAACATTTTACTGAATTTCAGGCTATCATATTCTGACGTCACTTATCACCATTAATGTTATTTTATTGGAAAAAGTAATAATAGAATGCTAGGCGCGAAATAAATTTTAACAAATCTCTCTTTGTCATCTTTCCTAAACAATTGATTTTAAAATACGTCTATCATACACGGTCTGTTTGACAGATTTTCTATAATTCATTAAAACACAAATAAATAAATATCCAATTCGATTTTATAAGCCGATAACAACAATGAGGGCAATGTTATATTTAGAACTAGATCTACCGGGTAGCGAGAGAGGAAGTCGTTTGTCCGTGTTGTTCACATAGAATGGGAAGTGAGACTTGAAGACCATTCCAAAAAGATTAACTGCTTTAACTTATCTACGGACATTTGACCCCGCCGTCAGCAACTGACTAACTCGTGGTCAAAGTCCCACCTGTCAATTGACACCAGAATCTGCAAGCGAAGACACAACCCAAGTTCTTGGATCTGCCCTCCGTCGTCGTTTCAAGTGGAAGCCGCCAAGTCCAGAATGGTCAGAGCCACAGGTCTGTTCCAGTGCTTACTGCCAGCATACATGTAGGATACCTACCTCTCCGGGATGCAGAGCCACAGGAGTGCCGATGGTGAGATCTATCTCTGCCTCGCTGAGGTCCTCCGTGAAGGGCGGTAGTTCGGTCGCCTCTCCCTGGGCCGGAGGCTCGGGAGGCTTAGGCCTCCTGGACCAGGCCAGCTTCCCCGCCAGCACGATCAGCAGGCAGACGAAACCGCCCCCAGCAGAGACTGCCACGTACAGTGTGAGTCGCTCCAGATTGTCTGAGGACAAACATACACATTTCTTTTTTTAAAGCTTTGGCATTTTTTTTTTTTTTTTTTTTTTTTTTTTTTTTTTTTTTTTTTTTTTTTTTTTTT
>KZ807427.1:0-14661 GCA_000696205.2 Oncopeltus fasciatus
ATTACCTTAAAATTTATTTGACATTTAAGTAGTACGCTAAAATAATGATTAATTATAAGCTCTGTATGGTCAAATTTATTCCTCATTTCATTTAGTATTATTCTGTTGCACTAAAGGAAATGAGAAAGGTTATAACTAGTCAGCAAACAGAAGGACCCAACAACTTTACAATCGAGTTTTATGTCTTTCATGGAGCTCTCATTTAATATGTCGAGAAAAGAGGGTCGTTAGATTCTCTATTAGAATAATTATAATATAACAAAAAAAAATACAGAGCAATAAAAATATAAGAAATTCACTTTTTTTAATTCTGACAAAGTGTACTTAAAAATCTTGAGTTATATTTTCTACCTCCACTATAAAAACATTGGAATTAAGTTCAAGTTATTGCCACACAATACATCAATGTTACAAACGAAAACTACTCCTGATTATTAGTCATTGATAAAAATAAATCGTCATTTTATGTCTTATTCTACATTAATTCAATGATTTACAAGAAAAAAGTGCCAAAAAAGTAATAGTAATTTCTAATTAACATTTATAAAGAGTTTGTATTGTTTTAAAGTTGAATTTATCGGTTATTATTCATAGAACTTAGTCGTGATTATATCAATTTATACCCTATTCAATTTTAATTTCTTAAATTTTTCCGTGAAAAGCCTTCATCTAGAAATTAATATGTAATGTTATATTGACAATTAATATTATTTTATTTTTCACTAGTCTCTACTGATTTAGCCTTATTTTAAACTTTAACTTTATATAAAGGCGTATGATAATAGTTTTAAGCTTTAAGAATAATAACGGATATATTAACCAAAAATATTTTCCTCGACTCCACATTTTGAACCAATCTGCGTGAATATTAAATCCTTCATGAAGAGTCTCTAAGCTGTCTGAATGTCTGTCAAGTACATATGCATAATTTATTGGCCAATACGAGATCCATTAGTTACAGAGGATCCTGACAAAAGATATTGAATAGTAGAGGAGTGAGGAAGGCACCTTGAGGCACTCTAGCTATGATCCATCGCTTTTTAATGAGGCTTGTGTTAATTCTGACCTAGAGGATGCCATAAACAGATTCGCGATTCCGACCGTTTTATTTGTCTTCCAGTTTTACTTCTATGAGAATTCGGCTCGATTTTATGTTTAACTACTTTTGAGGGTGGGGGGGGGAGGGGGTAAAGTAATTAGGGTGGTCCCTGATTCAATTCTGTTCAGCCACGCCTTTCGTTTCTTGCGAATCTTGAATTCTCCTTACGAAGTAAATTGTTTTCAGATATAATTTTAAAACTTCGTCAATGGTAGCTGGTTGGTAGTGGCTTCCCTTTAAGAACAATATTTGCAAAAGTGAGACTCGACTCATGTGGGACGCCAGAGTTCCAATTCGATGTAGTTTTTTGTTGTGGTTGAACCGCTGAAACTTCAAGTACTGAGGATCTAGAGTTTTCCTCTAACAGTAATTGAAATACTTGTGCCACCTTTGTGCTTGTCATTATGCAGTATAAGAACCTCAAATGTACAAGAATTCCTTCCTCGCCCACTGTTGTATAGTAGCACAGCAATAGGCCCTTTTCCACTGTGTTTGTAGAAGGGTTCGTCCTTGGAAAGAGATAGAAGGAAGGGCTTTACGACAATCGACAAATTTTGAGTCATTGGGATTTAAATTAGTTTTATACTTGAGTTAGAAATTGCCTTATCTTGTAACTCTTCCATTTTCATCAGGGCTACAGGGGATCTTAACATTAATCTAAGAGCCTATAAAAGATTTTACGTCTATCCATGATTTCGAAATATTTAAAATATAATTTCTGACATCTTTAACATTGGGAGAAATTTAAAGGCATTTTGTTTTGCATGTTTTTACATTTGGAGAAGAATGGGGTGTTGTTAATATTCGTTCCCCTGTACATTAGGGAGAGGGTCAATGATACTATATATTGCTACCTATATATTGATATACTAATGTAATTATTAGATATATATTTAATCCCTTTTCCTTCGGAAAAAAAACAAGAAAAAATGTCGTTGCTTTACTTGTTTGGCGCAGGATAGGTGACAGGTGTGATATTTACAGAATCATTGTTTTTGTTTAATGGCTCATTCATGGCTAATTAAAAGTAGTTTTTTTTAACCGTAGATATTATTATTAGATGATTTTAGTTGGGGTTCGGTCAAGGTAGATCCAAAAAAAAAAAAAAATTAAAAAAAAAAGGTGTATTTTTTAAATGATTATCTGCCAACGTTTCGGCTTACATTGTAAACCATCTTCAGGGCTGTAGAAATAAAATGTCAATATACAAAAATAATTGACAATATTATAATGCAGAATTACCATAATGTAATGTGATATCACGATATCTATAAAATATGATAATCTTTTAAAAAATACACCTTTTTTAAATTTGTATTTTTTGGATCTACCTTGACTGAACCTCAACTAAAATCATCTAATAATCCATGCCTAATTTTTCACATATCCTAAAATCAGATGTTTCGCTAGACTGTTTCGCACTGGCTGGATATAATTTCATTCGCCACATACCCAGCTGATATTGCATTCAGAATATATAATGTTTCATTCAACCATCCTGTACCAAAAATGTAACAACAATTAAAAATCTCAAATAATCTCTATGATTTGAGCTATTAACGAGTGTTTATGTTCAACCGTGTTTCATTGCCATTTTAATTTGTGCTGAAAATAAATGACTATGAACCTCTCTTCTGTCAGAACGAGTGAAAATGTAACGCATTTAACTGATAACTATATTGAAGTTGTTTATGTATATTAAATAACCTCACATTAGACATAAGAGCTTGTCACTGCTGTATTAATAACCTCGTAATGCTTCGTACCAAGCTGCCTTATAATGTTATATCTAATGACAGTCATGTCCAATAACATTCATATTGATGTATCCCCAGACGATAATAGCATAATGTTCAATGGACATTATGCTTTATTTAATCATAAAAGCAATGTAGCATGAAACAACACAATATTAATAATAAATATATTGCTTAAATTATAATTCTTAAATTCAATGCAATAATACAAGGGAATAATCATGATCTTTAATTATCAGAACTCTCCAAATGATTTCAATATTTCAAATCCAAAAGAATGGTACGATAAGGATTTTTCCGGCGGTGATAATACAAAGGGACGAGACCGTCAATGAGATATTGATAAATATTGTGAATAGTGTAAATAGCAAGTATCCTTTACTGTTGTGATCCGTAACTGTGAACTGTAAGATATTGTAAGTGTTGTAATTTATATTTTGTAATAATTCAGTTGATTTGCTAAGTTAAAAGAAATTCTTCGATCTATGAGAGAGGTTCAATATTATTGGAAATGATCTAGAATGTAGATATTAAAATGTTCGATTGCTCTTTTATGCCAATAAATGAATTAAAAATTTGCTTTACGTATTAAGTGTCATATGGAGAAAGAAGAATTGGTGAAAGGTATGTCCACAGACAAGATTTAAAAAAAAATATTTAAACAATAGATTTTTTTCTAACAATATTAAAAATCATAAAAATGCGTCCTTAGAATATATGTTTTTTTTTTTTTTTCAATTTTCTTAGCAAGATATCTCGTCTATGTTAGAGGAGAGAAACAGTGCTGAACGAATTACATATTATCGTATCGAATTGTAGAGACAAGTGTGTGACGAAACATTTCATTGGCTGCTTGGGTTCATGAATAACAAGAATCATAGTCCTGTTAATAATCGAACTTAAAGGACTTGTTCCGTCGAACATTGAAAGAAGCATCGACTTCAACCATTTTAATCGATTTTTTTTTTAGTGTGTTAACTTCCCTCTCAACCACTTTGGGTGGGTGGTGGATTATCTACAGGTTTTCATCCCTTTCTAAAAATCAATGGTTCAGGACAAACTTTTATTTTTAGAAAAAAGCTTGCCATTGGGGAGGGGGGGGGGGGGATTTGAACCCAAACGGATTTCATGAATTACCCTGGCGCCTCTAAAATCCATCAAAGAAACGTAAATTAAGGATTGAGGGGCGAATAAAAGGAATTTCAACTAATTTATTCGACTTGGATAAAAAAGAAGTACATATTCATATCCAATAAAAATTTTTCAAATATTTAAAGAAAATACATATATAATCTTGAAAGATCGAAAAAATATGAAGAATGACTACTCAACCCTTCTGGTTACATTAATAATATTTGATTTTTTAGCTAAATTCATAAAGTAAGAATATTAGAAAATGTAACTTTACAAATACTGATATTGACCATTTTTTTCTTCTAATATTTGCATCCCTAGCACTCCCAATATCCATCCTTACATGGTGTTTAGGATTCATCAGGAAACAAAAGCGGAAAGAAACTTAATCATAATTTTAGGGATTACCCTCACTTCCCAATTAAATTCTTAAATATTCAAGTTAATATAAATTCCTGTGTGTGTGTGTGTTTGTGTGTAAGACATTTCGGCTAAAATTTAACATAAAATAAAATAAGTCGATTTTCCTAAGAAAAGTCTGGATATATATACAAAGTGAGACTTTGACCTTTAAGTTAAAATTAAGTTGTTGTCGCTTTTGAGGATTTAAAAAAAATAGTTTTATTTTATTATTTTTACTTAATTTATTTATATTTTTTATAAAAGCAATTGAAATAGCGCCTGACAGTATTTTCATACTAACCGTATCAACTTCCGTGACATGCACGGTTGAACCACTCAAAAACAGGGATAGTTACCGGTGCACTCACCTAAGCCCACCATAACAATTTTAATTAATTAGCAATATTTGACTCTATGAAAAGCTGTATTTTCGTAACTTCAACACATATTTAACTGTATTTTATACAGTGCTGATTGGTACGCATGCTTGCCAACAGCGAAGTTACTTAAATTTATCATAGCTACTTTTAAGTAACTTGAAGTTTAACATTCATTAAGTAACGCTTTAAGTAACATTCAAATTTATTTATCATAGATACTTAAACTTGAATGTTAAAATTATAATGTTCTTATTATAATTTGGTATCGCATGGAAGAAATTTCATCCTAATTTATTTAATTTCTAAAATTTCATGCTGATCACTAATAATTTGCCTGTAAAACCTTGTTAGAAAGTAAATAGATGTCAATAAAGTTAAATAATTTGAATATTAATGATTGATTATTTAATACGGTTTTTGTTTAATTTGCATTAACTTTTAATTTTAGACTGTGAATTTGAAAAAAAAGAAAAAAAAAGGGTTTAATCAAATGGGAAATAGGGTTTTTTTATTGAACACGGTAAAATACTCAGCTGTCCGTTTATATTTTGGACATTGACACTTGAAAAGGGATTTCATTCTCGTGAAGAGATCATCAGAAAGGAATTGATGAGGCTGGAACAATGGAGCAGAGAAGGGAGTTCTACATGTCAATTTTTCAGGGATTAATTGACAATTTTCACCTTCCTTCGGCCATATTAATATCCATAATTCATCCCAAACTCCTGTGGATGGACTTCCAACCTTGGATGAGTGACATTCTCTTCACTTGTTCAATGCACAGTCAAGAAGGTAGAATTGCTGTTGCACTCTTTGAAAGAGTTGTCTAGTCTTAAATAAATTTAGGCTTAGATATTCAAAGATGAAATCCTACATCAAGAACATTATTTATCATGTATAAAAAAAAATTAGGAAAAAAATTTGTTAAAGTATTAAATTTAATATTTGCTAAATAACTAAATATATTTAATCAATGAATATTCAGAACTGCTGTCTGACACATTAGTTTAATATTAACTGAAAAACTGCTCTTGTGACACACTTCCTCATTCTCTCACTCTTCCTTTGTTACAACCTCTTTAGTGTCTATTTAGTTCGTTTTTAAACAAAGTATTAGTTTTTCTCATTAAAAATTTTTTTACAAGGTCGATTGATCGTTCTGATATAATTAATAATTTTAGGTGATGCCAAATACAATTTTAGCTGTTCCGGAATTTTACCTTACAATTGGTAACCGAATGCCAGTATATTATAGGACCAAAATGCTAAATGCCGTGAGCTATATTTTGCTTTTAGGATTTTGAATTGTTTGAAAACTCTATTAAGTGGTATTATGTTATATTACATTATCATCATTTTGTTACTTTATTTTTTACAACAATATAATCTTTCACTAGATGAATTATTACTGACATTTTTAGTTTAAGCTATACTTTCCATGGAGTGCAAGAAATGTAAAAACAAATGTAAATCGTAATTTAAAAAAAATACTGACTGTAGTATTTTTTTTTTTTTTGTTGCTTCCACTTCATACTATACATAAGTATAGATAATGCAATATAAATATATATACTAAGCTTCTTCATGACATAAAGTCCAGCAAAAAAAACGATTTATCTTATCATAATTTCTATTTTTACATCCCACTTTATTGATGCCGTTAAGTCGTTATTTTGTTCTATATTTCAAACCTCGTTTTTGTTCTTAATTTTTTAATTAAAACGTTTTTTTTTTTTTATACTTGTTCGATACATATTTAAATGAGATAGACTTGAAGATTAGTTCTAAAGAGATAGGATAAAAATCCTTATCTAAACACACTTATCACGAGACACTGAACACTTTAACTTTATCTAACCAACCATTCCCTATGCCTTGTTTATTAGGTAAAATACATATTTAAATGAGATAGACTTGAAGATTAATTCACTTTATCCTTATCTAAACACACTTAACACAAGACACTGAACACTTTAACTTTATCTAAACTTATTACTGGACCAACCATTGCTTATGCTTTGTTTATTAGGGAATTATTCATTATATAATTCTTGATATGCTATTTTAAAGGATACATGTTAGCAATTGAAACTCGGAATTTTACCGATTCTTTAGCAGTATTTCACAGCAGAGATCATATTTCTCGGTGTTTAGGGACAATTTGAATTTTGGAAAGGGCAGACAGAGAATTCGCTGAATATTCAGCAGATATAGAGTTGAAGTTAGCTCGGCCATCGATGGGAACAGCCCAACTTGCCAGCAAACTTCAAATTAGATAACCGCTGGGTCAAAGAGTATGCCTCCTTTAACAGATGAGGCGCTTCGTCTTATCTAGCCATTTAGAGAAAGACTGGACTTTTTTATTGAATCACTAAGCACTTCACACTTCACAGTTCTAGAACTAAAGTTTTAGTTGCGTAATTTCATATTGAGTTTTTTTAAAATTTATATTACGACGAAAATACGGCTATAAATGAATTGGTTTTCTGGATATATCTGCCATCTAAGAAAAGAATAAGCAATCGGCTCAAAACTCCTTAATTCACTATTATATTTTCCATGACGTCGAAATATTATTATGAAATGTAAAGGCATTTATACACTTTGGTAAAATGACTATCTCAAGAAACTATTGAAAGAATTAAAAATGAAATACACAAAAATAATAATAATAGCGATAACAATAATTATTACAAATGTAATAATCATATTATCAATAATGGCGACCTTCTGAGTGAATTATTTGTCATGGTTCTACAGATATGTGAGGGTTATCTACCACTCTAAAGACCTTTGAAGTCTTCCTAATACTCCTAAAGATGGCTACCACTGAAAGCTGACAAGTCATTAAGAAATTGAATGTTTATAAAAATATCATAACATGATTTTATTAGAACAAATTATATACTGTGATTGGAAAGACATTATGTAATGTAATGTAGTGTTGTTTTTCTTAAAGAGCGATTAGCACTTTGAAATTTTAAAAACTTCACCAGACAATGAATTATTCCCTGAATTTTTTGATAATATCTCGCCGTATTTCTTTTAAATTTTTTTGCGGAATGTGACAAAATATGATATTTACGGCGTTCCAAAAGGATAATAATGACGTTAATTATTTTCATTTGTCCCATGAATCAGAGGCTAACTCACAAAGAAAAACTCATCCAATCTGTGTTAGCTCTCGGATGGATTGTATTTTGGAAGTTATACTTTTGACGGTTGTACCCTATAGATTTCCTTCCAAGGATATGCTCCTGGAAGTATCTGAAGAATCTTTTATCTAGATAATCCAGCAATGCGAGCCAATGAGTTAGGGACGAGGTGAACAACCTATTGATTTTGGACCTGCATACCCTATTCAAGGGCCACTCCCTGCCAGGTAGGCCTATCTTGTGTTTCTTCTTCCCAGCTACTACTTCAACATTGTACTGCACAAATTTTGTAACATATCTGGATAATATATAATTAGTAATATAAAGAAAGGTATACAAAAAAAAACTACCGCTTTTCAACCAAATATTTAATCTACTATATATTTGATATAAAGTACAATTAATGCTCAAACTGTATTTCATTGTTTTCTATCGTTCCAATCATCAACTTCTATCGCAAGCCAATTTCTCGATTCTACACCGATAAAATTCCTTGGAATGGCCACCATAGAACTCTTGGGCCACAATTTCAACCCCACTCTCAGCTCCCAAATTATTAAATTATTCCCTTGTAAAAAATAAACTTCCTAACTTCCACTCAATATCTGATGAATATTCTGCGAATTCTCTATCACCCCTTTCAAAAATTCAAACTGTCCTTAGAAATATGATCTCTGCCAAAATACTGCTAAGGATTGGGAAAATTCCGAGTTACAGCTGTTTATATGTAATTTAACTGTTTTCTTAAAAATATCATATCAAGGTTATGGATTGTTTAAAGTCCGATGGCGCGAGGTCTGGACTATATGGTGGATGAGGCAGGAGTTCGAACCAATCAAACTCTTTAAACATTTCAATGGAACGACGGGAAATGTGAGGATGTGCATTACCGTGTTGGAATAAAACTCCTTGTTCGCGCCCTAATCCTCCTTTATAAGCCAGAGCGCCCTAATCTCGGTACAGGGGCTGGACTCGCCTGGACTCGCGGTCCTTATCGCGTAAAGCAGTTTTCCCCTACCTCACATTTCTCTCACTCTGCTTCCAGATCCTATTAGAGTAACTAGACGAAGTGTCAAGCGCATCCGCCGCCGCCATTTCGCTTCCTACAAGTATTATTAATTCGTGCCGCCTTATGCGCCTCCCTGTTACAATACAGTCCATTACTCCTCGTCCCCTCACGACTGCCACGCATTCCCAGAAGGTAAGTGCTCTGAATTTTTGGGTTTTTCGCTTGGACAAGTTAGAAACCTTTAATTTCAGGGCCGCTTTGGAGGAAGGACTGCAGGTGAGAGCGAGGACCGAGCTGCCTGACTGAAACTAAATTGTAAGTTGTTATTTTGTTACCTCTTATATTCAATTTTTCTTTCTTTTTCTTTTATTTTTAATATTTAATATTCATTCTTTATTTGTCGCATTCGAACCAGCGAAAACGCCGCTACACTCCTTTTTGGTTGCTCAAAGTAGGATAATACTCTATATAATTCTCGAGACTTCTCTTTTAGCAGTTTATAGTAGAGTTCAAAATTTATAAAGTGTCTGTCAGTAATAAAATTCGTAGTAATCAAAACTTTGAAAAAAACAAAAAAACGCTAAGCTAGGATTTTTTTTTCTTCGAAATTGGGGCAATTTCAATAACAGCAAAGCAGTTTGACCGTGATCTTGCTATTGTTTACGAATATTTTAATTTCGTAGGACACTGTCTTGTTTGTTCTTTGAAACAAATAACGAAACTGATTTTTGTTTGATTCTTTAAGAAGTTGAATGGGATTTAACAAGCTTAGAGAATTCTCTAAGCGTATTATTAAGTAATGACAATTATCAAATAGCGATAAAATATATAAATTCCTTTGAAATGTTGAATTCAACAAAGCTATCATTTTTTTAAAATTATAGTTATTTGAGTAATTTTTCCTTTGATGAGGGAAAGGTTTAGCGAGATGTTATCGCCTTCGTTTTTTTAGTAATGTGAATGTTAATTATACAATATGGTAGAATAAAATGAAGTCCTCCAATATACATACCACAAATGCAGATTATGAAAGATCTTTAAAAAGAGAAAATACGGTTATGCCCACGTCATACAATACACAACCAAATTCATTATTTGACCTTACCATTATGCATTATCTTATTTTTTTTTTTTATATTTCCCTTGATTGCTGAATCAAACAAGGGAAATAGGAGATTTTGTTGGGAGCTGAGTTATAAAATGACCAATATCCTTCTAAAAAAAAAAAAAAAAAAAAAAGAACAAGAAGGGAAGAGTAGCTCATGTTTATGGTAGTTTGTATCCATTTCTAGGCGAGGTTATTAATGGAAGTCATTATTTCAATTAGCAAAAAAGTTTTCAATGTAGCATTAGTAATACTTAGTTTAGAGTTATGAAATTCAAAATAGATTTATTTANAGGTTCGAATCCTGGCTGGGACAGTTAGATTTTTTATTCTGTTCCCTTGCACTAAAAATTCTCTAAATTTACGTGGGATTAAATACCACAAATTAAATAATATTTATAATATTACTCTTATAGCTTAATAGATTGGAATGAGCAGACAGAGTTGTATGTTATATAACAGAATTTATACTTCTATATTTTATATTTATCATAACTACTATATGCTATTGTCTATAACGATTAAAGTACATACAAATGTTTTATATACTCATTAAGCATAATTTATAGAGAAAAATAAATAGCAATAAGAAATTGTGCCCAATTTACTCAGGCAAACAAAGGAATTAAGTGATACAGGTTCGAAAAACCTCTCCCCCAAGTAATGACCGAACTTACTCTCGCCCTATTTTCCCATTCGTCTTCCACGATGGCCTAAGCCATTTCTTCCAAGAATGGAGAAATTTATTGTGTGTTATCGGTATATTACTCATATATGTACCATTAATTAGGTATTATTAATTATTAATTATGTATATGGTACCATATTAATTAATTAATATGGTCGTATAAACTTATCCTCGTCAAGAATTATAGCCAACTCAAACTTATACAACTTTCGAATGGAATATAATGGATATATTCCCACTCTCTTAGGATAGTGAAGAGTAACTCTACTTACCTCTAATTTGGATTGACAACTAATCGTCTTACCTTTGTACTTAATCTACTAATTAAGGGAGGTTTAATTTTTTAACGACAGAATAAGAAGGATTTTTATTAATTTGTAAACGTATTAATCGTTCTAATTATATTTAGAAAAATAAAAAGTTCTTCAGATAATGAATGTTCGTATTTAAGCTTTATTTGTCATGTTATCCTATAAAATTATATATCCATTAGTGTATGTAGCTCTAGCCTGGCTAAATTTTCTATTTGTCTATTTAAGTTTATTACATTTATGAGAAATAAAATTGTTGTATTTAACCATATAAATAACTAACTCAAACCATAGTGTGATTTTTAAAAAATGCTTATACAGACTTTTTTTATATTAGACTTCCTACTGTTTCACTATAAAATTAATCAAATCCAGAAAAATATTGAGAAGACTTCTTGATAGGAGGGCATCTCATAAGAACGACGTATCTGCGCATAAGCTTAAAAAAAAAGAAAGAACATAAAACATAAATTTTTGGCTTACGAAAATGGATTTGAACAAAGGCAGTACTTAAAAGCCCTAAAAATATTTCTTACCAAATATATGGTTAAAGAAAATCTCCTACTCTTGACCAGTCTAATTAGATTGCTTTACTATGTTATTATATATAGTTTATTCTACATTTATTGAAATAATATTTTGAAAGTTGAAAAGCTTCATTGCGTTTTAATAAATATTGCAGCCCCTGCAGTTTTTGAAATTTTTTAATTAAGAATCGAGTTTTTATTAACGCCTCCCTCCTAATTATTCGGATTTGTTTTGCTTCATTCTGATAATTTGAATATGTCGACGTCTATCGCCCAAGGCCGTTGCATTTTCCATTTATGCTACCGAGACAAGTCTGATAAGCTAATAAATTCCCCGCACTAGTGTCGAGAGAGGGGAATTTAATAACTTATCAGACTTGTCTCGGTAGCATAAATGGAAAATGCACAGGCCCGGATAGCAGGAGATCCAGGTTCGAGTCCTGGCTGGGACAGTTAGATTTTTTTTTGGTTCCTTTGCACTAATAATTGTTAAAATTTACGTGGGATTAAATACAACAAAAAAATAATATTTATAACAGTTAAACGTTCATTCCATTTCTGAAATGTTTCTTCATTTAGTGAACACTTGTGTGCTGAATTTCATAAGACTGCGCGTTTGTATTGAAGAAAAAAACTGTTTATATCTACAATGTTTTTATCTTCTTTTATAATATAATTTATTTTTATTTTAAGGGGTTTTACGTGATACCTAACCCTATTATTTCTATTTTGCTTAATAACAAATCCAGCTCTTCTTTTGACACTGTAAAGCGATATGCCAAAAAAACTAATTCCGACTCATAGACTCCTTCAAAATAAAATAATTAAATTAAGTAAATAAAAATATGTTTGTCAGGTAAACGCTTATTTCTAATAGTTATATTTCACTGTTTAGCTTCTAGTCACTTTCTTAAAAATCAAAATACTAGTCTGTCTTGAATTATATTGCTCTAAAACAAATATTTTACTTGCTTTAATAAAATGCTGTGTTTTTTTCTCATTTGGTTTGCTAAAGTAATCATATTTGATGCCGTAGGTAGAGTCTTAGTTAGATATTGCTCATTAACTAACACAGTAATATTGTTTAACATTCACATATGCGTATTGTAGTGAGTCATTAAAAATGAATAAATAAATTTTTATTTTATTGCTTCATATTTTCAGAGATAATCATAAACCTGAATGCAACGAATACCAAAGTAATATGTAAGTAAAAATACAATATTTCTGGTTTACTTTAGTTATTAGGTTACTTGTTACTGTTGATAGATGCTCAGATGAGGGATATAATTTCTACTTCTTTGCTTATATGTATATCTATTTTTTTTTTTTTTTTTCAATTTATGATTATGGTTCTTTTCAATACATTATGGGATTTTTTAATATCACTTTAAACCGACCAAAACCCTGACTAATTTCTCCAGCATAATACTCAATGGCCAACAACCATTTAAATGAAAACAAGAAAAGTTATTAAAGTAGGGACAGCTTGGTATCTCTTCCCTCCTGATTGTATGTCATTGGATGTAATGTTTATGTACATATTTTATTATAAATGAGTTACGATTTTCTGGGCAGTAGCTCAGTTATCATATTACTTTTAGCTGTAGATCATTAAGGATATTATAAAGCTTTTTTATTATTTAATAATTGTACTTTATAATGGCATGTAATTTTTTTCTTTTTTTAGCCCTTTGCTGATATGTTGACCAGAAGTTTTAGTCATTCCATTTCAACTACCATGGAACCAGTATTTAGAGAATCATTTACAAGGACAGTGATACCTATGTTTGAAGCAGCCTGTTCTAGGATGTATTCACAGATGAGTGAAACATTTTCAAAAGGAATTAATGACAGTATGTAATTTCCTCCATTTACTTTATGTTTAATTATTTATTAAAAATTATGTTAAAAAAAAGTATATATCNTTTTCAATTTATGATAAATTTATTAAATTAAATAAATAACCATTTTCATGAAAAGATAGGGAAGGAAATATCATAAATATCTTAATTTTATTGTTAATTTTAAATATACTTGTGTATTTATGAGTGTGTTTTTATATTATTATAATGACGTGTCAACCAATAGGTCACTAACGCCAGGTATGTGTGTTTGTGGTTGGAGACCTTCCATATCACTTTTATTTTAACGTACTATTGTTAAGTTACGGGTATTTCTACTAGAGAATACTACTCCCACTTCATGGAGCCGTAAGTGATAGCTCAAGGAATTACGGACGTACGCAGCAATGTAAGCTGCTGAAACCCGAGGATTATAAGTACTAACAGACTTCCCAAGGCGTACCAGTCTCACGAACGTTGGTGAGCATATCAGCCGAGATCCCACTGCGGCTAATGGACTGTGAAAAAAGGAACTGTGATCGACGTGTAGCATCGATCAGTTTCAGCTAAGCCAATTGCAAAATGGCATACGTATCATGTTTGCTGGAACTCTCAGGGAGGCTGGAGGCATTTATAAATAACACTTATCGGAGGCATTCGTCGGTACAGACGAATTAAGTGAGATCTGTTTACGCGATGGTACAAAGCATTCAAAACTGAATCCAGATATCAAGATACGATGAACATCGTCTAACACCGGATAAAGTCGGAGAATCGATAAGTCTAAAATGATTTCCACGGTTTACTTTAAGATTGATATAAAAAATAGAAAATAAGCAAATTTTATTTTTAAGCCGAAGACAAAAAAAAAACGTGAAAGTTATGGCTTCTAAAGTTAGCTCTTGACTGGCCGAGAAAAAGTAGTTATAAAGCGTTCAGCCATAAAAAAAAAGAAAGGTGAACGTAAACTGGAAATTATATTCATAAATATCTTTCTTGATTTTGTTTTGTTTTTGTTTTATGATAAAAGCTGAAAATGAAGGTAATTTTTTTGTAAGGCTAAAAATAATTATGATTTTAAATTTTGGTCACTCCCGAAACCACAACTCTTTCTAATTTTTAAAATTGTGTATGCTAAATGCGCCAACACACATACACACAAATTTACATAAATTTTTATAAAATATACATATATATAAATTTTTATGTGTGTATATATATATATATATATATATATATATATATATTTT
>KZ807427.1:14719-34221 GCA_000696205.2 Oncopeltus fasciatus
TTTTTTTTAATCCTAAAGATTCCTCATGGTTCCAAGGTAAATGCGAGTAGCGTGATATTTCTATGCGAAAAAAGTTCTGTGCTGCTCGAAAAACAAGGATAACAAAGAAGATGATTAAGGAAATGGAGTCTTATGGTGTCATCTAGTCATCAATTAGTTCTTTGATGTCACGCAAGATGGTGAAGAAGGGTAGGCCTAACAGGTTCTGAGTCAACTATAATCAGAACAACGTTATCAAGAAATGATTGCTTTCCTCTTCCTAGGATAGACGGGACATATGACAGGGCTTCAAACAGTCCTATGAATCGGAAAATGGCTGTAATGAAGGGGAATAATCTGGTAGTTCCATTTGAATTGACGAAGCAGAACTTTTCCTCATTCAGAAAAGAGCAACCAATACATCTTTGTAGCTATCGAATGCTAGAAATATACACCCTAAAATGATAAAGCCGTAACAGCCTAACGTGAGCTTCTGGTGAAGGAGTTTGTCGCTTGTACCCTTGGAATATCATTCTGCCAAGCGGGTGAGCTTTGAGTCTTCTGTCTTCTGCAGCATCTGTGAACTCATTCATTAGTGAACTCGGTGTTCGCTAAACCAATACTATACAATCACAATCGGTTGGCATAAATACATTCTTGATGACTGGTATATTGTATGAATAGAATACAAACAAATTTGAGAAATTTACCTTCACTTGTTCTAGCTCACCTAACCCAGTGTAATAAAACTCAGGCAGGCTTCTGTCAGAGTAGTGTTCGATCAGGTACTTTGCCAAACTTGCTTATTTTTCTTTTACTGAGACCCAACAGGAATATTCTAAGGGAAAATTATAAAATAAAATCTGCTATAGCAAACGAACGACATGAAAAAAATTTCAACAATATTCTCAATGCTAGAGATACATCGAAGGTAGAGAAAAGAGAATACTCTTCCCACTCCAGAATACTTGAGAAGGTATTATTAACTAAATAGTTAACAGAAATCACTGTAATGTTGTCTACAGGAATAATAAGCAGCTGGAAGGTAAAGAAGATAATTTGGTTCTGTAGAATGGCTACGCATTAAAGATAAATTGGACTAGCGGAACAGCAGTGGTTATGGAACATGACCATGTTTTTATGGACTGTACTTTGCGATCCAGACTGAAAGGACAACGCTGTCTCCAAAACATTTCCTAGGTAAGGAAGTGGTGGAACCGAAGAACTGGAGCAAGACTGGAGTAATGTTTCTTCATGTGGGGAACGGGATGGACAGCATCTGTTTTACTTGGTGAGCAAGAATTCTTCACAAGCTTCTGTTCGAATAGCTGCGAACGAGCTTCGTCAACCTGCGAACACTAGGCCCTCTATTAGGAGGGACCGAGCCAGCTATCACTAAGTTAGGCTTTGGATACGAAAGAATTTATGGGAATACTGTAAAACAGTGATTTTATACAATTGAACAACTTAAGTAACTGCTGTTTTTTTTAATTTTTAGTTTATAAAATCATTCGTTCTGAATGAATGTTTACCATAAGATCAATACTTCATTTTCTTTAATAATTATTATTAAATTTGATCTAGTACAATTCTCTCACTACATTATATATTTTGGTATAATTTTTAAAATCATTGTAAACTCTTTTATAACAGGCACATTTTTACATACAAGACGATTTGCCAATATTACTAGATAATGAAAACAATAGTCACTCAGAGGTGCCTTGAAAGCTCTAAGGGTTGTAGTCAACAACCTAAATTCTACTACTAAATTGTGCCAACCCAGGTTTTATTAGGAGCATACAGACTACTAGACTCGTGGAGGATGAAAGATGAGAACAGTTTTGTGATAAAGCTATTGCCGTGTAATCACACGAGCTCCTGCAGAGTGTAGGGCCGAAACAGGAGGTCTGCCCTGGCAACAAGGAAGGGCCCGCCGAAGTCTAGCCATGACCCGGATTGTCGATCGGGGAGGGGGAGAAGACGCAGACGCAGCTGCCGGCGAGACAGTTCCGGGTGGTGTCCTTGGGCGGGGGGCGGCGGCTGGTATTTTGGTGTCGACACCGAACAATCAATAAGGGAGTCTGGACCCCCCGACCTAGTCTGCTCATTCCCCATACACCTACCCTTCAAGTGGGTGGCCAGGCCCTCTTCCTCCCTTTAAAAAAAAACTGAAAATTTTGAAGATAAAGTTTAGAATGTTTTTCTTTTTAAAGCAGATCAATCAAAATCAAATCACCCTTAAAGGACGCGACTTTTAGAAAGTTTATCCTCTTCTTAGTAATACAAAACGACAGGTACTACCTCTATCGAGTGAGTACTCTCTCTCTCTCTCTTTCTCTCACTCCTCTCCAAGGATGGGTGGAGAGCTCCACCTTACTCACTCTCTATCTTTACTTTACTACTTTATTACTGTTCACGTAGGCTTCGACGGTCGTCAGAAGTATTTACCGTTTCTTCTTCCGGATTGGACCGTGTCAAATTGTTGTTATTTGCCGAGCTTTCGCACATCATGTGATGGCTTCTTCAGGGCTGAAAAGAGAATGAGAGTTGTAAAAGAGAGATTTTTAAAAACCACCTGGTGTATAAAACATAATAATTATATACCACCTGGATTTTAAAAATCTCTCTTTTACAACTCTCATTCTCTATTCAGCCCTGAAGAAGCCATCACATGATGTGCGAAAGCTCGGCAAATAACACCAATTTGACACAGTCCAACCCGGAAGAAGAAACGGCAAATACTTTATTACTGTCAACCTATTTGACATGAGACCAATGATAAACTTCTAACGCGTCTTTACAGGATTTAGAGAGTGAATTTTCCATTTCAATAGTTTCTGAGTTATGACTAAGGGGTAAGGGACGGATGGGGGTTGGTTAAAAATCGTGTATTACTCGGCACTGATATCAAAAGCCTGCGGTTTGAATAATAAGTATGTTAAATATATTTAGGTAGATAAGGTTATCGCATAAAATAAGCCATAGGACATCACATAAAAAACTATTCGATCAGACTTCCATGGCCTTCCATGGGTTACCATTCGCCTGGGAACCTTCCCCTATCTCCTACGCCATAAAATAAACATTCAGAGCGCGTTCTATCTATATATCCTGTTTATTAAAATTTACAATCGGATAATTAATTCGCTTTTTAAGAACGGATAAACGGGTAATTAAAGATGAACAGTGATGAACGGATGAACGGGTGATGAACGATGAAATGTAATGAACGGATGAAGAAAGAACGGGGGAACGGTCTGATGAATGGTGAACGATGAAGTATGAACAGAAAACGGTGAACGGGTCATCGTAATGAACTGATAAACGGTGAATGAACGAATGAGTGAATCGTTATTTATTTGATAATTCAATTTCATTATGAAAATCAAATCAATAGAAGTAGTGAGAATGTTGTTGGATAGATTTTGCTTCAGGGTGGTTAAAATAGCTGTTGTTATGAAAACATCTATTTATCATTATACTAAATCAATTTAAGTCTATAATTAATAAATTATTACATAATGACTAAAAGGAAAATCCGGACTAGAAGGATACGAAAATTGTTGCCTTTATTGAAAATTTTTAAAAATGTCAATTTTCTGAACACCTGACATTGAATATTAATTGCAATTTCTAAACTCATAAGAGTAATTCGAATGAAACAAGCAAAATATATTCGTTACAAAGACAATATATTTACGAACCACTTTTAGTATTATTAAAATCATTCGTAGATTTAAACTCCAACCATTAATTTAATCCTAACTAAACCAGTAATCACTAAATCTTAAGTTAATCCTACTAAACCAGAAGAATCATGCTCATATGGAGTTAGAAAATTGAACGGTTGATATAATCCTACTATACAGGAAATGTATCATGTCCATACTCAATTACAAACTCCAAACCTTTAATTTCGTTGTACTACAGCAGTTGGATCATGCTCATATGGAGTTAGAAAATTGAACGGTTGATATAATCCTACTATACAGGACATGTATCATGTCCATACTCAATTACAAACTCCAAACCTTTAATTTTGTTGTACTACAGCAGTTGGATCATGCTCATATGGAGTTAGAAAATTGAACGGTTGATATAATCCTACTATACAGGAAATGTATCATGTCTATACTCAATTACAAACTCCAAACCTTTAATTTTGTTGCACTAAACAGCAGTTGGATCATGCTCATATGAAGTTAGAAAATTTAACGTTTGATATAATCCTACTATACAGGAAATGTATCATGTCCATACTCAATTACAAACTCCAAACCTTTAATTTTGTTGCACTAAACAGCAGTTGGATCATGCTCATACGTAATTTAAAATATCATCATTAATTTTGACCTAATTAATAGGATGAGGATCGTGCTT
Source organism: Oncopeltus fasciatus (assembly GCA_000696205.2). Taxonomy (NCBI): domain Eukaryota; kingdom Metazoa; phylum Arthropoda; class Insecta; order Hemiptera; family Lygaeidae; genus Oncopeltus; species Oncopeltus fasciatus. The sequence goes on from KZ807427.1 coordinate 19,082, forward strand.
ACACTATATTACTCCAACTTTTACTTTCATCCTACTAATTAATCACAATTTGGGTGCAGATATTAAGTGTAAATCCCAGATTACATTAAAATTGGTTGAACCGGAAAATTGCATTAATATCTGGTGGCGTTCATTGTTCTTGATTCAGTAATTACGCTCGAAAAAATACCGACTTCGAATGATTTATAAAAAAATATACTGCTCAATATTTGTGCTCACAATCTTCTTTTTTTTTTTTAATGGAGCATTTGATTTCTCTGAGGCTTCAAACCTTGCACTCTAGAACTGCATTCGCAAGTTAATAAGCAAAGTACAAAGTTAATATTACCAGCCACTTTCTGGCAGATTAATAATAGAGTAATTTATTTAGTGACAGTTTTCCCTTGTAAATGTGGGATAATGTGTTGTGGCATCTGCTGTGTTTTTTTTTATAGTTCAGTAACAGAACAGAAGTGTTAAGTTGTAGATTCTAAGAAAGAGTGTTAAATTATTTGAAGTCATTTCGTATGGTTTTATGATACCTTGCTTATATTGAATTATAAATTCTGAATTATATTGATAATAACACAAATATTTAGAAGCAGTTTATTCGTCATAAATTCTTGTCAAGAAAAATGTCAAGTAGAATCATAAGCAAATGAAAAGACGTTATATCTAATTAAAAGTAGTTTTTTTTTTTAGTAAGACATAATTAGTATAAGAATAAAGTAAAATTATAATCTTTTTAATCAAATTTGATCATACACATTATTCAAGAGAAACATTTAAGTTAATTTATCAATTGTCAGACAAAATTTAGTCAAGAATATTTTATTTACAAGTGATGATATTATAAAGTAAACGGTTAATTTTGATTTTTAACTTTAAACAAGACAGTTTCCATAATTTGGTACTTTAAAAATAACAGATAATATGAATAAATCATTAATTTATATTTATTAATATTTATTTACTAATAGTTNATTTTCAAATTGACAAGTGTGCTAGACCAACTGGAACTAGTCTAGAATAGTCCTCGAAGAGCTTATAGAGAAATAAAAGGGAAAATAAACAAATTTTAAATAAAACAGATATACGAATAAATTTTATAACCTAATGATGGGTTCTCATAGAATTGAAACTGACAAATTAGTTACAAAAACAGATGCTAATAATAATTAGCTTAAAAATGCTCAACCTAAAAATATATTAACGCTATATATATATAAGTATGTGTTTGTAGAAATAGAAGTATTACAATGAAGCATATGAAATATTTATAGATCCTACTCGAAAAAACTTAAAATATAGTTCATTCAAAAGTCTAAATATATTTAACTCGCTCAACTATAAAGAAAATCATTAAAACACTAATTGAAATTGTGAAAAGTGGCTCAGAATATGTAATAGTATCTTTAATAGTATCTTTAATGACATCATAAGACGTTCAGGAAACCGAATTAAAGTAGAGTTGTACAAGATGATTCTGTACCTGTATTATAGGAAGAAACACAAGTAATTACTAATTTATTAGCTAATTTATCATGAGATATGATTTAGTTACTGTAGAGCAGGAGTCTCTCTCCCCATCACCTCATGATCACTGATGAAAGCCTAATATTTCGGGCGAAACGTTAGAGAAAATAATAAAACTCTTTTGTTAACAAATCAGTTTTCTGTTCTTCTAATATCGAATCCCTGATTATCCTCTGATCAAAAACTAATTAATATTATTTTATCTGCTATATTTCACTTTGTTTTGTTGGTAATAATTATGCTTCCTTTTGTTTGAAGAATTTATCTGATTTATTACTGCTAATATTTATAGTATTAATTTATCTTTATATTTCCAAAAAATTCTGCATAAAAGAAAAATTGGTCAGTGCTCACAGAAGACAGGTCCTTCATCTGCTTCGGCGGTAGCGTGCTTATGATCCTCTGTCTTTAAAACATCCCCCAGGAAACCTTAAAGACAATTAGCTATAATTTAAGGCCATCAACAGGTTTTGCCAAAAGGACATAGCTATGGGAATATAGAACGTTTTATATCTTCACCGACTGGTGGCTTTCCAGAGCCTTCACAATAAATTGACAAAAAGCAAGTAGTATATGGACGAGTAGATGGATGTTGCTTTGATACAAGAAATGATTCGAAACTACTTCTTGTAAAAATGATTTCACACAATTTATTAAAAATGCCACTCAAAAAAACATGTTTTTGGCGCCAGGTTGTATTGTAAGAGGGATTCATGAGGCACAATACACGGTAAAACGATATTTCTACATCTTCACTTATATCAGTTGTATTATCCTGCACCAACAGATGGCTCACAAAAAAAAAAAAAAAAAAAAAAAAAAGGAATGATTTTATGATGAGCTCGAAAAAACGGTGGAAAAATGCCGTAATAGTGTGAAAAAATAATTGTCGTAGATATAATTACAATATCGAAAAGAAGATATCTTCTGGCCAACAATCGGTAAATATCAGCGGAAGAATAGTCTTGGGAAGGAAGCTGTTCGGGGTCCTGAAGAGGATAGAAATCTGAATAGAGAGATATTTTTATATGTCTCTCGTGTAGATAGCTAAATGAACAAATGAGAGGCTGGTAAATGATGAATTTTTTTTATAACCTTTATTTACACATTACATTCTGATAAAAATAAATAAAAACATTTTATAATTTGATTAAAATGAATAGTGAAAAAATAAATGACATTAATGGAAGTCACATGAGGAGAGAAGGAGACGAGTGACTCCACTCTCAATTTATTTACAGACTATGTCCCCAGGAGGTCGCGGGGCAATCTTCATTAGAGTCGTAGAGGGGAGGGGGGGTGGGTTGTAGGGGTTGAAGTGAAGGTCTGTGCTAGTGGATTAGGATGGAATAGCAGTTTACTGTGGAAAAGGCTGAAGCGGGAAGAAATTAGATCCTGAACAAAAGGAATATTAAAATCGTGGTGAAGAGAGGAATTGAATACGTAATAGGGAGCATTTACGATTATTCGGAGGGTTTTGGATTGAAAGGACTGGATTCTTTGAATGTTAGAAGGCTTGGCGGCAGTCCAGATTTCTACTCTGTAAGTAGAGCGTCAGTTTGTTTTCAAACGTAAGATTGGAGATCTCATTCATGAGTCTGTATAGAAGTCCATATCGTTGAAGAAGTTCTTGTCTTTTAATTTTAGTATGTTCGCTCCATATAAGTCGCGAGTCAAGATATAACCCAAGGTAACGAACGGAATTTGAATGTTGTAAAATAATATTGTTAAATTTCACAATTTCAGGCAAGTATTTTTTCCGCAGTTGGAAATTAACTTGAACGCATTATGCTTCATTGATTTTTATTCTCTATTTGCCGCATCATTGACTTTTTCGAGATGATCTTGTAGGTTTTTAGAAGCGGTTTTAGGATCGGAATAGGAAGAGATGTAGTCTATGACGCGAAACACCTGCTGAACAGTAGAATGCTTACGTCGGAAGCCAGACTGATGATTTGGGAGGATATTGTAGGGTTCAATGGAAGGCATCATTCGCTTTAACATTTTCAAAAACCTTTGAAAGTGAAAGAAGGAGACTTATAGTACAGTATGATGAAGGATTATGTGGTGGTTTTCCAGATTTAGAATATAATATTATGTCGGAATATTTCCAGAGGAGTGGGAAGTATGTAGTTCGGAGTATACAATTATAGACGTAGGTAAGGAATATAATTGCCTTCTTACGGAGAATTTGACCGGTGATTAAATCACATCCCGGTGATATGCGCTTAGACAGACGAGAAATTATATACTTGACCTCGGAAGGTGTTACTGGGCAATGACATGGATAATGGCATGTCTAGAGACTCCTCAGTCTCCATAGTTTTGGACAGATCTACGGGGTCTAAATGAGGAGTAAATGCTTGCTTGAGGTGCTGGGCAAACATTTCGGCCTTGTCTTTGCCAGAAGAAAAGGAACCATATCTTCGGTGCTAGAAGCTTCATGGCTCTTAAGGATTCTGTGAGTAGCAATCCAAAGGGGTTTGGCTACTGTTGAGAGGGAAGACAAATGGGCATTAAAATCCTCATTTCGTAAAGCACCTAATATTTGCTTTAGGAACCTGGAAAGGCGATTAAAGTCTTTGCGATCTGTGGGGTGACATGATGAATAGACACGTAAATGAATAGTCGTGTAGATAACTAAACGAGTAGACGAGTAGACGTGGATGAGTGGTGTTCAGTTGGAGTAGGTTGATTAAGAAATCAAAAATTGGAAATTAAATAAGGAATTATAGGAAATGTGTCTTATTTTTTATGGTAGGGAAGGACATGTATGGCCATGTAAGAATTACAGTTTCCATCTCACATACTTGGCTTTTATTTGGGTTTAGCCTTTGACAGTTCAATTGATGACCTTCACTTCCTACAAGAAGGAAGATTGATTACTAAATTGGTCAATAAAGCGCTGGAATATATGGAAACATCACCTAAAAAAGATAAATAAAATAATAAAAAATTAACTAAAATTAATGTAGTGCGTTTTCAGACTACTTAGAGATTCTGTCAATGGAAACGGTGCTTTCCGAATCCGGTACTCCGAACTAAAACATACAGGGATAAAAACGTGACAATTATGACTAGAAAAGTGAATATCCTGCATATTTTAAAGTGCCATTAATAATAGATGTTAAAGAATGATGAAGACGAAATTAATATGGTGGGATATATCAAAGATTTTAGCTCAGGGAAAGACGTTTACTTCTCGAAATTAGGCGATAAAATAGAAGCCTGGTATCTCATTAGTGACACTGTAATACAATAAAAGTAAATCGATCTAATAGGACCCTAATTGACCTAATCCTTTACATTTTGGTTGAAGAAATGTTCCTACACCAATGGAACAAAGAAATAATCCTTATTATTGTAGAAATTATATTAATGTGTCCTTCTTAACACGAGTGATGTTCTAAAAGGTCAAAACTTTTAAGTTATAATGCTCTTGTAATGTTCATCTTCTCCAAAATCTTGTTTTGAAACTTCAACTAATTTCTGAGTTAGAATTTGAAAGACATCAGTTTTAGAACGTTAAAAGAGGCACGTCAAGAATATATCAAATTTATAGCACTAAAAATGGTGAATACCCATTAGTTTAAAATGACAGTGCATCATTCATTTACATTGATTTTAAATAGGTCTAAGAAAGTTTAAATCATTCTGAGGACGTACAATAAATTGGCAGCCCTAGTAAATTGAGATAAGAGATAACAAAGTCTGATACCAGATGCTGTTTTAGAGTTCAAGAAGAAACGTCCAATGAGTTAGCCACCACACAATGGGCTCCAAAGTAATCTACTTAAATATAAATTATTCATAAAGTAAATCACATATGTGATATTATACACCGTGTTCTATGTTAAAATAAGACATTTGGAAAATTATACGAGTACAAATAAGTACCTAATGATCGGAGCAGGGAGTATATGACAGGTCTGCGCTAACAAGCAATAAGATTAATGGCAGTCGGGAAAATAGGGTATGGACAAAGAGTAAAAGGGCAGGTAGAGGAGTATATGGCAGATAAAGGATAAAACCGATAAGGGGAAGAAGGGTTTAATGATTTAAATTCTTAAATTTGATAAATCTTTCCGTAGATGGAAGTCAATCTTTGGTTTTCGCCTTGTCGGTCATTTATCGCGTGGAATTTAAATTAATTTGCCTGCAAAAGTAATGTTTTGAGGGAGAGCTGCGAGCAGAGACGTGAGACTTAATTGAAAGCACGAGTATGGTTGGGAAGGGTAGCCTCGTGGACAAAGGAAAAGAAGTTTTCCTCAGAATTTCCCTTTTCCCTTAATTTTTCCTTTACTTACTATCTCATCTTCGTGAAGTTAAATCCTCCCTTTGATCACTGTTGCCTACCTTCCGCCCTTTGTAGATACCCCCTTCTTTTCCCGACTGTCTTTACTTGCCAGCCGGGCTAACCATCTACTCCTGCCATGATCATTAGCTTTTTATATACTTTTTCAAATAAGTTATTTTCACATGGATCACGTTGAGTAATATCATATATATAATTTATGCATGAATGGAAGGCTTCACAATGGAAGGCTGAAGTATAAATCTCAGAAAGTTTTCCCAACTACATTTATAAGGATTACAGAAGAGAGGATTGGAAGGTAAACTTTGATATAAAAAGAAACAAAAAACAGTCATCAACAGAATCAATTACACCTAAAGTTTTCAATTATAAAGTCTTATTACTTATCACTTGTCAAAAATGCGTTTTAAATTTATCACTAAACCGAATTAGAAAGAGATCAGTTTAGTTAGTACTCTAGGGCCCCCTTCATGTGGGGTGATAGTTTGAGATGGGTTACTTCTCTTGGTCAATAATCCAACAGTGGATAGAAGCTTCTTTGAAAAGGAGAGTTTTTTTGACCGTAGATATTATTATTAGATGATTTTAGTTGGGGTTCGGTCAAGGTAGATTAAAAAAAATACAAATTTAAAAATATATATTTTTTAAAATATTATCTGCCAACGTTTCGGCTTACATTGTAAGCCATCTTCAGTGCTATCTATCATTAAGACGAGAGAGGACGTCTTGTCCCTAAATTTCCATGACTCTGTGAAAGCAGTGAACATGGCTTACAATGTAAGCCGATACGTTGGCAGATAATCATTAAAAATATATATATTTTTTAAATTTGTATTTTTTTGGATCTTACTTGACTGAACCCCAACTAAAATCATCTAATAAGAAGCTATTTTGTTATATTTTTATTTCATTCTTCAGATTCTGAGGAAAATGAAAAAAATTTGGCAACGATAGGTTTTTTTTTTTTTTAGAAATTGGAAACCTTATTCATGATATACTGGAGAAATTTGTTAGGATTTCGGCCAGGATAAATAAAATAATTTAATTATATGTAGAGTAGTTCGGTCTTGGTAGATGAAGAATTAAAAACTAATTTGTATTTACCCAACATTTCAGCCTGATTTTCAGGCCTCCATCAGGGCTGAATATGAAAAAAAAAAAAAAAAAAAACATGACAAAAATAATTTAGAAACATGTTTATATATGACAATCTAACAAAATAAAAATAAATGAAAATATTAAACTGTGTGTTAACGACTATATAAAATTGATACTGAACATATTGGAAAGAAAAAAACTTGACGGTCGACAATTTACCACCAAATTAATTTAATTATTATTATAAAAACAATTTTCTTTTGGTCGAAATCCTGACAAATTTCTCCAGCAACTTGTTTATAATAGAAGGGAATTAAAGTTTATAAAAAAATAAATACAATTTAAAGGAATGTATTTTTTATTATCTGCCGTTGTTTCAACTTACATTTCAAGCCATCTACAGGGCTATCATAAGGCGAGGAGGAATGTGTTGTCATCTGGATCAAGTCAGTCATGCTTATTTTATCCAGGTGAAAACACTTAGCTGTAAAGTTTTATACAACAGTTTATTAAGTTGCATAAAAATGTATTTAATTTTGAATAAAAAGTTAATTTAATACATCGCTTAAAAAAATATGGATTAACAATATATTTTTAAAAAGTTACTTGTCATCTTCATCTTTTGGCACTATAATAGTTTCCTTACACTAATGATAGTAGATAACCTCCCTGTTGGCTATCTTCTTTCTTGAAATATCCTCATTCCTAAGCAATAGTATGTAAATTGAGAGTGCTGAATCAATCTCGTAACTCTACTGTTTAATTTTAATGTAACATGAAATACATTTGGTACATAAATCTTATTTATTAAAATCTTTTTAAATGATTGAAATAAAATCACACAAACTTGAAGCTTATAGGAAGTCTTAAATATAAATATTTTCCATAAAGTAAACACCTAATCATGATAAAATTGTTCTAGAGCTATAAATATAATCAAATAATAATAAATTACAAAACAATTATTCTATTCGAGGGATTAAGGCTTAAGAAAGTAATATGAGAGCAAATTGGAAAATAATTGCAATTTAATTCCATTAATTTATTATTAAGCTGTTTTTAAGCAAGATGAATAGACATAGGTAAGACATCTTCTTTATTCTAAAAAGGCAATAATTGTGTAGGTCTTTAAGGAATAGAAGCATAGGAAAAGAATAGTGACCACAAAAGTTTTTTGTGACGACAAAAAACATACACACGTGTCTTTCAAGACCTTTGATCTTTTCAGCTCATAAATAAGTCAGCTTTGTCTCTTTCCAGAGTTGTACATATGTCTCCCTGGAATATATCTGGCTTTCATTCGAATTGCTTTGTAGGTGTTAAAAAGTTACGAGTAGAGGTATGCTTTCTTCAAATTGTCAAAGGCAATCAATTTGTCTGACAACAACTTTTTATTAGTACACTTTTTTTAAATATTCTTGAGACCTAACGTTATATGTAATATGTGCATGTAATCATAACACACACACATATGCATCTACGCGCACACGCACAGAGGTATAGACACACAATAGTTTTATTAAATTATTTTCTTATATTGAATTGGGTATTTTAGGCACTGAAGCGATTAATAACGCTTTTCATGATTTATTAAGATGTAGGTAACATATCCGCCCATGTCGGATGCAGATAGACGCGAGCGAGTCAGCTCAGCTATGCCTCCATGCGTTCCACTATAATAAACTATAAGGTCCAAATAAAAAGTCAGTAAGGCTAAGAGTTACAGACCACAATAGAAGATGTGCTCGGTGGGGCCAGACAGACAACTATCTCTTGGCCATCGAATGAAGGCCAGGTGATTGTATCACGACGCTAGCCCAGCTGGCACTTTAATGATTTCTATACCAAATTGCTTAACTCTGACCTCTTACTCGACAATAGATTTAATTAGTTAGATTGTTCATATGACTAGTAAAATATTTAAAGATTTTAGAAATTATATTATTGTATTATGTTGGGGTGTTTACAGAATGTGCAATAGAAAAAAAAAAACAATTGAGGACTGTAAGGCAAACTGGTAAAAATAGATGGTGGAACAAGTAAGAACAAGAATTTGAAAATCCATTTAGAAAATTTTCGGCGTTTTTCGGACCGACGGGCGTTTCTTTGGCTTAACAAAAATAGCGTTCAAAGCTTCTTCACACTGTAAATTACACCAAAGAGAACAGATCTCGTCTGGTTCAAGATTTCTGCTTCGTCGCTATGTGGAAATCAGCAAATCTTGTACCTTCTTGAACCGCTATAAATTATTAATTTCGTGAAGCAAAATTTGACAACTAATGTAAGGAAAATACGAGTATCGAAAGTTTAAACCGCTATATAAAACTGTGAAAATTTAAATTAGATAGTAACAAGTTACTTAGTGTTAAGTAAGTTTAAGAACATTGATAAGAGTGTTAATATAGTGGTGACGACCATTCAGAATCGGAAGCAAAAAAAAAAAAAAATAAAAAAAAAAAAATAAGTTTGGTTGCCGTGTACTCTTATCTTTTGGGAAATATATCTTGAAAGTAAGTATGATTTACAATTACGAAGGGTTAAATGTAACGTACGAAATTTAACTACAGAGATATAAATGAAGAAGTAAGGTAGCCTCTAAATGGGTACCGGTGTAATAACCTAGACGTTCATCGCCTAACAAACTCATATCTATCTACATGGTTATATATCTAAGTCTTGAATATAATAGCTAGTTCTAGTGTGTGGGTTTTGTTTTACTTTGTACATTAGTGCAATTCAGAAATCATAAATTTTATATAATCAAGATTATCTCAGAAAGGAAGAAGAAAGAGCAAGTTTCATGAACATTTAAAATACGAATGAAACATTTAAGGTTCCCTTATTTGAAATAGAAATTGATTTTTAAAAAATATCAAGTAAATTTTACTTACATATCACACAGATACATACAAATACATATATGTATGTGGTTGTGTGTGCAGTGATTTTGAATCTTAAGGTTTTCATGTGTCTTTGTTTTAGTTACTTAAGATGTCTATTTTACTGCTGAAAACGTTTAGGAACAGTCACTGAAATAAATTAGGAGACATAGGAAGATGCGCTTTTTATTAAAGTTAACCACAAACTGGCATCAAAGTTAGATTTAAATTAAATTCAGAGGGCAGCTAACTTTTACCCTTTGTTTTTTAGAACCAGCAAGATTGGAGCCTTTGAACGGGAGATATAAAGGTTTCATAATTAATTCTGTCTCATTTTGTTTTGTGCTCCCAAACTTAAAGTTAGTTCTGAAAGTACTCGCTGCTTATTGTCTGCAATTTTAGTGATTGACTGATTTGAAAATTCTATCTGAATTTTTCCCCAATTTATGGGGAGAAAATCAAGAATTCGTTTGTTTTTTTAGGTATTTTTTTTTTCTTTTTCAAAAATTCAGGCAAAATTATATTTGATAGCTATCACTGCTGAACATCCAAGTGGTTTTGTAAAATATTGGAAGCGGTTTTGGAATCAAAATGAGAGAAGAGGATATATTTGTCATATATATATATAGCAAAGCGGGACAGGAAGGAAAAAAGAGGAGTTAACATTTAATGATTCTCACCACCTCCTTGTGAAAGCGGGCGTTTCGCTGGGTAGTGAGATAGGACCTATCCATCCTAAACATCCTGTTTGCTGTGTACAGGACGAAAAGGATTGGCCCAAGCTCAGTACCCTGTGAAACGCCCGCTTTCAAAGGGAGGTGGTCAGAGTTATGAAATCTTAAAGATTTTTCTTTTTATCCATTCATTCACATTCTAAAATACGACAAGGAGAGGCAAGACAAGGCTTGAGCTATTTTCGGACGTCGGGCAGCAAGACTCTGCATCCCTTCCTGACACTACTTCTATTTCATGGTGAGAAAAACGGGCGGAACATAAGATACTTTCTTATTCCTTGTTAGTAGACTTCCACACCTTCCAGTACTTGATAAAAAGTTCAATGGTATGAGAGATGGGCACGACAGTCAGTGCTCTTTCTGGCGGGGCAGGGCTGGCCCAAGAGAGAGCCCCACCTTAACCATATCAATCCCCACTTTTAAGTACTGCATTCCCAAAAGATATGTTCTACTATTTTATTAAGAAATTTTGTATTCTGTTTTTTCGCTTGTCTCAGATAATGTAATGTACATACCTCACTTTATCAACATCAATTGTACCAGTTGGTTAATAAATTAACCTACTCCTATATAGAGGGTGGTTACAGTAGTTTGGTTATATATTCACGACCAGATTTATGTTGCAACCCTTTCAGTCTTGATGAGAGAATTGTTATTGAATAAATTTATAAAATACTGTTTAGATTAATTATATATGATAAAGAACAAATGTCATGAAATATATTATTGATTTTATAATTAATAATCATATAAAATTTGTGAAATGTTTCCTGTATTTTCAGCCCTCAAGAAGAGAGAAAAAAAAAAGGAAACTAAAAAATATAAGTTCCACATCTTGTTATATAGGCCCAAGGAAATAATATATGATAAGGATGTATTTATTCTCCACCTACGGCTCACGTGTCNTATATATGTAAAGTTGAAATTTATTTCACATGAAGAAAGATTTATATAAGCTTTAATCTGTACTTAAATAAAATACACTTGACTACTTAAGAAAGTCAATTAAATGAGGTTACATTACAGTCTGAAGAGCAGTTCATTATTACTGTAATTCTATGATCTCCATTATACACTGTGTTAATTTAATCTTGCTTGAGGATAGGGGGTGGTTGAACCCCGTCTTGTGACGTCACAAGCACAAGTTGGAGAACCAAACCCGATCTAGCCAGAGGCGTGTTGTCCCAGAGCCCAGACCCTATCAAGATGTTCCATTAACATCGGCCTCGAGTCAAATTGATTAGGATCCTTGTTGTTGTACAATTATCCCTTGCCAAATTAGTTTTACTGCATATGAAAGCTCCTAAGGGGCTTAGGCAAATGCCTGATTAATCATTTTAGGCCAGAATTTTCGTTTACTTAATATACTTTTAATGGTCAAACCTACTTATAAAGATTTATTGTTTTTCTTCGTAGCATCAAAAATAACAACTGATACTAATATTGGGATTATAAAACCCACACAAGCACACTCTGTCTTTGTGTGTGTGTAATTTGCATATATATATATATATAAAATAGTGTGTATGTTAATCCCCCACTCTTACTTGACGGATTTTCATAATTAAAAACCTGTTTTGATACATAATGCATTGCGACAGAAAAATTTGAATATATAAGTCTATGATTAATGGCGCGTAAGAGTTTTTAATTTTAATTTTTAAGTGCGATATATAAGTTTCTGTCTGTTAATCATTGGGTGTTTTCGTAAAATGAGTNAGAATTGTCTTTATCCCTAAAGACATCTTGAATGTCTGAGAGAGAGAGAGAGAGAGAGAGGTTGTATTTTTATTAATTTATTATCCCTAATGCAATTGAAAATAGTAAAAAAAAACAATGGTGGGAAGTCGGAGACAAGAGACGTGGGATTAACACTCGAAATGCATGCCCAGTTTTTTCTTAGCTGATGATTAGAGTGGAATCTTTAGTGTTTTGACTTCAAACAAGGCTTACATATGGCTATAATACTAAGGATGATCTACATAACTTAGTTATTTGTGAATCTCAACTGAAGAGATGGAATCCCAAACAATCGTTCCTCAAATGTTTGATCACTGCGTACTTTTATGAGCAATCTCGAGGACTTCAGACGGACGTGTTCTCAGCTGAATAAGAGATTTGAGCAAGGCCGCTTTTCTTGTATCATTAGAAAGCAACATGATACAAAAGTAGTGCCTGAAACTATCTAAAAAATACATCATCAAACATATCAGCTTGTAGAAGAAAGAGCTATAAGAGAAGTAACATTCCACTCTGGGGAAGTGGACCGATTTGGGATATTCATTGTTTCTCAAATACATAACATGTATCGTACAACAAATATTAGTTGTTATACGAAATAATACCTATTCTATAGTAGAATAATACCTCTGGACTGCTAATCGCAGAATCTTTAGAAGCTGTGTAGAGGAGATGGTTCTTGGGCCTCTACCGACAAAAACAGAGAAGGTTGCCCACCTTACCAGGGAAAAATTTACTCCTCATATAGATTATTTACATCTGTCCTGTGCCTTGGAGAGTGAAGCTTTTCTAGAGGGCACGATCTTACCTATGTCCTTGCCACACGAGGGAATCTCACATCTCTCTTACAGCAAATCACCCAGATACTCTTCCATCTCTCCAAAAAGGATATTGAGATCATTCTCCAATAGGTATCTAATATGAATAACTTGGTATCTAATAGGAACAACCCAGTTTCCTCTCTGGAAATATTCAGATATAACATTATTAATCAAACATGAAAAATCACCACATAACCCATCACCAGCCTTTTTGCTATACTCCTTAAGATCTTCGAAAAAAATCTGCTAATCCCTTCCATTAAAATTTTATTTACCACTTTTTAATTTTGCAAATGTGACATTTAGCATAATTATAAATATAACTTTTTATTTGCCGAATAATAAAAGATAAATAACTTTTTAATCTCCATGGGCTCGAGGGAGAAAACAAAAAAAAAACCATAAAACTTTACATGAAATATATTGATGATTGTAACAGTTCAAATTTAACAGCAATTTAACTCGGAGGAAGTTATTTAATCCGTCTTATATGAAAATATTTACATGCCATACAAAATAATTGGAAGTCCAATTTAGTCAGTATCATTTCAACCGCTTTCAATAAAACTGTGAACGGGTTACAGATCACCATCATATTATATTCAATTTTCTGTTCATACGTTCTCAAAGTATTAAAAATATGACATATGGAAGAAATAGAGATTAGATGTTATAATTTTTGTATTTTGTTTGGCAAACAAATTAATTTTTAAAGAGAATGAATCACAAGAAATCTGTTGTAGGACCATAAGATAAGGTGCTGACATCAAATGTAGTTGTTAGTGGATGTTTTTTTGGTTGGAGTTCGGTCAAGATTGTTCCAAAAAATACAATTTAAAAAATGGGTTTTTTATTTTTTAATTATCTGCTGATGTTTTGGCTTACACTGTAAGCCATCTTCAGGGCTATATTGAAGGCGAAAGGGGACAATGTCACGAACATGTTTCGTCCTGAACATTTGATCCAGGTGGCAACACGTCCCCTCTCGCCTGCTCCATGACAGCCCTGAAGATGGCTTACAATGCTAGCCGAAACATCGGCAAATAATAAAGAATACAGATTTTTTTTTAGATTGTATTATTTTGGATCTACCTTGACCGAAACCCAACAAAAAAAACAAAACATCTAATAATAATCTCTAAGGTCAACAAACTCTCCATTTGGACTAAGAACAAGTTGTTTGTACACCGGCCTTACTTGTCCCTCATTAGAAATTCTGCTGACACAGAGTATTAGCATTATTCCCGGAGTAAACATCTTAACCTATATTTCCAGCAAAGGATATAAATCTCTATTGAGCTGGGCATTCCGAGATTTACGGCACCGTCTTCCATGTTATATACCGCATTTTCTTTAAAACAACTCCTTTATGTATGTCCTACTTTGTTGTTATTTTCCCCTTTAAATCTTTGCAAGAAGTTTTACTGTTATTTTGTCAGGCTATCCAATAAGTTCCTCGCGGACATTGTTATAATAAAGTATTGTGTAAAAGATGGTTGATTAAAAATATTGTAAAAGTAATAAATTACATATTTATCTTCTGAAAAATTAACGTTTTTCAGCAGATATTCCCTAAAGAAAACCAAATAGTATCTCTTATGCTGCCGTGATCTTGAATAATTATATCACAGACACAAATACATGGTTGCAGGTTAGTTGGGCGTCTTTTGTAATGCTGGAGAACTTAGCTAGGGTTTCGGCCAGTTTTTGAAAAATAAAATACCCCAAAATAGTTCGGTAATTATTTTATTATTTCCAACGTTTCGACTTTATTTGTAATTCATCTTGTCCTGAGTCAAAGTGTGACTCGGAGATGTGACCATAAACCTCCCTCGGAGTTCTGTCCAGACATCATTACCGCCCTTATGGATACTTACAAGTTAAGTCAAAACGTCAGTAATTATAATATAATTAACATAAAATTTTGGAATAATTAATTTTTCTGATTCCTGCTGAAACCTTGACTAGTTTCTTATTTTCTGTTTTTCGCTGCTGTGAGTGTTTTATTATATATATATATAATAATATAATATATATA
>KZ807427.1:41352-54803 GCA_000696205.2 Oncopeltus fasciatus
TATATATATATAATGGGGTTTTATGTTATGTTAATCCCCCACTCTTACTTGACGGATTTTCATAATTAAAAACCTGTTTTGATACATAATGCATTGCGACAGAAAAATTTGAATATATAAGTCTATGATTAATGGCGCGTAAGAGTTTTTAATTTTAATTTTTAAGTGCGATATATAAGTTTCTGTCTGTTAATCATTGGGTGTTTTCGTAAAATGAGTGTGTTTGAACTGGATGGTCCAATGTTTAAAAAACGTTAATAAAGTTCGTGTACATAACTGAAATCAGGTATCTTAGTCGTAGTTATACTTATGAAAAATATTCATTATAAAATGAACCAAGGAAGTAAAGTCTTCGGTAGGAAGGAAGCAATCACTTTAAATCTGTATACAGGTCGGTTACTCTAGAGTTCCTAGGGGGGCCGAAGGCCAACCTAATGATGTAGTTCTATAAGGAAGAGTGTAAAGATCCCCGGTTCGGGATCGAGTGAACGGACTAAGAGTTGAAAGTAAGGAGTTCATAAATGTAAGAAGGAGAATGTGTGGAGATAATATTATAAAGGATGGACCCAAGGAAGTAAAGTCTTCGATAGGAAGGAAACAATCACTTTAAATCTGTATACAGGTCGGTTACTCTAGAGTTCCTAAGAGGGCCGAAGGCCAACCTAACAAAGTAGTTCTATAAGAAAGAGTGTAAAGCTCCCAGGTTTGGGATCTAGTGAACGGACTGAAGAGCTGAAAGTAAGGAGTTCATAAATGTAAGAAGGAGAATGTGTGGAGATAATATTATAAAGGATGGACCCAAGGAAGTAAAGTCTGCGATAGGAAGGAAACAACCAATCACTTTAAATCTGTATACAGGGCAGTTACTCTAGAGTTCCTAGGAGGGCCGAAGGCCAACCTAACAAAGTAGTTCTATTAGAAGGAGTGTAAAGCTCCGAGGTTTGGGATCTAGTGAACGGACTGAAGAGCTGAAAGTAAGGAGTTCATAAATGTAAGAAGGAGAATGTGTGGAGTTAATATTATAAAGGATGGACCCAAGGAAGTAAAGTCTTCGGTAGGAAGGAAACAATCACTTTAAATCTGTATACAGGTCGGTTACTCTAGAGTTCCTAGGGGGGCCGAAGGCCAACCTAATGATGTAGTTCTATAAGTAAGAGTTTAAAGATCCCCGGTTCGGGATCGAGTGAACGGACTAAGAGTTGAAAGTAAAGAGTTCATAAATGTAAGAAGGAGAATGTGTGGAGATAATATTATAAAGGATGGACCCAAGGAAGTCAAGTCTTCGATAGGAAGGAAACAATCACTTTAAATCTGTATACAGGTCGGTTCCTCTAGAGTTCCTAGGAGGGCCGAAGGCCAACCTAACAAAGTAGTTCTATAAGAAAGAGTGTAAAGCTCCGAGGTTTGGGATCTAGTGAACAGACTGAAGAGCTGAAAGTAAGGAGTTCATAAATGTAAGAAGGAGAATGTGTGGAGACAGTATTATAAAGGAAAGAACCAAGGAAGTAAAGTCTGCGATAGGAAGGAAACAACCAATCACTTTAAATCTGTATACAGGGCAGTTACTCTAGAGTTCCTAGGAGGGCCGAAGGCCAACCTAACAAAGTAGTTCTATTAGAAGGAGTGTAAAGCTCCGAGGTTTGGGATCTAGTGAACGGACTGAAGAGCTGAAAGTAAGGAGTTCATAAATGTAAAGAGAAAAATGGTTGAAGATGGCATTATAAAGGAAGGAACCAAGGAAGTAAAGTCTGCGGTAGTATGGAAACAACCAATTAATATCTGTATACAGGCCGATTACTCTAGAGTTCTTGGGTGAGCCGATAGCAAACCTAATGAAACCAAATCTTATGAAGCAATCTTTTGAGAAAACGAGTATATTATTGTTAACATTGGATCTTATTTTGAATAGTGGTTAATGCAACTCTAAGGCATACGTGTTTACAACTGATTCAAGGCGCATTGCGAAATTCAACTTTTTATTTTGCCTACTGTGGTCTTGAAGATAAATATACAATGGTAATGGTAAGTAGTCATAAAATGAAAAAAAATGTTATTCTATAAAAATAAGATAATTTAAAAGGGCTGTCCTGTAGAATCCTGGACATTAATACTAAAATTGTTTTTTCTTATTAAATTCCAAATATTGACAATTATATAGTATTATAAATAACTTGATCAGTATCTACGTTATAGATAGGACGGGTATGAAATGGGAACGAGGAGCAAACAGAGTCGTCAATATCAGTGAATGGAGGGGGGAAAGGGCCTTGCTAACACTTATCTCTGGAAACACTCACACAGACAGAGGAAAATAAGGGTAAAACTTTTGTGTGGTGGTGGAAGAAACGGAATTATATGTGGAGGGGGTGCTCTGCAGTACTGACGCAGAGGCTCCTGACCGTCCTCACTGTAGACGGCGTAGTCCGTGTCGAGGGAGCGTCGAACCCTTTATCGGGAGGGCGGGTCGGGCCAACGACCTACCTCACTCCAGACTGTCCAGCCCTACAGCAGGGCTTGTTTACCAGCCCGGCAAATATATACCATTCTAGAGATAATAAAGGGCTTTATGAAAGGATGTAAACACGGCAGTACATTTCCCTCCAGGGGACATAACCTTACCCACGAGGGCCTTAACTTTTCAGCTATCTTGATTCCGGAACATTTACTGCACTTGGGTTGTTCACTCCGAACTTTTCTGTCTTTTAGAAACTTTTTTATTAATACTGTTCTATTCATAACCATCCAACTCCCTCCGCCTGTCTATTTTAGCTTAAGTATATTAAATAAGAATGAAAATAGTTTGTGGGTTTTCTAAAATTATTTTCCATATTTTAAAGAGATATAGAAATAAGGAAACCAAACTATTCCCCTTAGTGTTATGAATAAACTTTTCATTTACTTCATTCTAAATATTCTACTATTCAGCTGGTGTTTTGTGTCGTAGACTATATTTTTTTTCCACTAAGGATCTATGTTCTTTTTTGGATGTTTCACAAGCATTCGATCTTGTCTGAACTTGTGTTTTTTTTTAAATAAGAAAGAGTTCCTTATAGTACTTATCTAATCTTTAATTCATACTTATCCAACCGCTTCGTTATGGTCGGGCAAAGATTGGATTATTCTGATTACTACCAGGTAGAAGAGAGAGTTCCGCAAGGTTGTGTGCTTGGGCCTACCCTATTCATCCTATATACAAGTGACATCCCTAACCACCCAAGTACTCTCCTAGCTCCATTTGCAGATGACTAGACAAGAATCCAGCAATGGTGTGGTTTATGGAGAATTATACTAATGAATCAAAATACGTACAAGTTAATTTTTAAACTTTATTGATAACGTCAAATTAAACAGTATCCCCATACTACTCATATATTCCGTTTGCTACATTGGGTTTGACTCACACGGGGCGGACTTACTAAAATTTAAAAATAAGAAAATAACCAGTAATGAATAGAAACTTAAAAGTTACAAAATATAAGAAGCTAACACTGAACTAGAGATAACTGCGAACAATATCAACATACGGTACAAACTCTGAAGTACTAGCAAGTCTTCCAACTCTCAAAGACTCATTGGAGTTGGAAGACTTGCTAGTCTTTCAATCCCAAATACCTAAGAATAATATAAAATGCTTTCTCTTTTGTATGCAAATCTTCCCTTCTAGTCATAGGACTTTAATTTCGCTTCAGCTCAAAACCTCATTTTCTGCCACGTCTTCCTGTTCCACAGACATCTGACATACCACCCAAATCCATTTGTTCAGGCTCTGAGCTACAACTGTAATTCCTATAACCCAACGCACCGACTCAAAGAATGATGTCCTCAAACATAGATTCAATATAATTAGAGAGTGGTATCTTGAAATTATCTTTTCTTATGTTTAACTTCTTAATTGTTAATTTATAATGTTATTCTCAACAGACTGTAATGAATAAATATGATTATGAAAAAAAAGTATGATAGTAGAATTTTGCTACAAAAATCGCATTAAGGCATTAAAATCAATGGGTAATCATAAAAATGTGTACAATTACCCGTTTTCTTAAGCCTGAAGAAGTTTATCTAAATTTATTAACATTTATGTTAAGATTTTATTAAATATGGACACAACATTAATAAACATTAGAACATTGTTTAAAACAAAGGGATCGTCTAAGAGCATCAGTTATATCTTGGAGAAAATATTTTAAAATTAGGGCATTGTGAAAACCTTGTTGGTCAGTTCTTACAGGAGTGAAATTTCGGAAGGTCTTCCTTAGTTGTATGATAACTATGGTGACTCCCGTGAGATTAATGCATGGCAATAAATTATTTCTCTCATTTTACTAGTACTGAGATACTTAAAGGTTTGTTAGATTTTCCTCCAACATTGAATGCACACCCCTCCCCCTCCCACCACTGATTAAAATAGATTCAACAGTCTCATAGGTTGACTGAGAGCGCTTTTAGCTGTTTGTCAGCATGTTCGTTTCCCTGTATCCCAACGTGACCTGGATCCCATCCTTTTCACAGTGAGTCACAATGGTAATGTGATTTTGTTGTGCACACATACTATACGTTGGTAAATTGTTGGGGTGAATGTGCATAATTTATCTGTGATTGTGAACCACTGATGTATGTGAGGTTGTAGGAAATGAATTTTTTTTTTTTTTTTTTAATTAATGTTACACTAAACTCCTACCATGTGAGAATGGTCGGGGTTTCGGCCAGGAAGAAAAAAATATACACCAAAATTTGGAGTAATATTTTTTTTTTTTTATTTATGCCAACGTTTCGGCTTAGCTAGTAAGCCATCATCAGGGCTAAAAAGACAATACACACAAATAACAGTAATGCATAAAAATTGAAATATCTGTACAACAAGAAAAAAGGATATGTAAGAATATTAACTATGGTTAGGAATAAAACATATTACAAAATGATATGTACCAATGGCGTTGAGTGGAGAAATCTCCCCAGGGTGGTTGTTCACATTGTAAACTGCAGAAAACAACTGAAAAGTGAAACCACAGTCACAGGGAGGAGTGGGGTAAGTCGGTAAAATTCAAAGAACAAGAATTCTTAACCTTATGTTTAATGGTTTTATCTTTGAATTTAGATCTGTTAGTATCTATTGAGTTCTAATGATATACTCTCTCGCAAGGATTGTTGCTATTAGGAACGTGGGAAGCTATGGTTCAATTAAATTTGTAGGGGAGTCAATACTTGTTTTACTACCTTCTTATTCGTGTCCATTATCTGAGACCCCTGTTCAAGGCATGCCTTGTGTGGGAAAACAATTTCTAATTTATAAAAAATTACCTAGCAGTAATCTGAATGCAATTTGTAATCTTTTCCTTATTAAGAACCAAATCAATTGCCGTTAATTAAGTATCGAGCTTCATCATTAGCCCTTAGTTATAGCATTTACTATTAATGATATGTCTTTGTCTATCGCTTGACGTAAGATAAGAAACAGATACAAAATTTTTTTAACATCTTCCATTTTTGTAAGTGTGGAATAATCGAAAAGTTCAGAAATTATCTCTACTTTGTTTAACGGGTTCTCTCTCTGTAAAACCTTTGTGTTAAGAATGTATTTATTACTGAGGTCCAGATGATGAGCCCATCAGAACGCACATGGAGTGCCCACCGAAGGATAGTGATCCTTTTATGTTCTCTGAATGGTACTCAAGCAATAAGGCCGGTAGTTATGAGCCAAGCTCATCTTGGTATGACCAAACAGGTCACCTGCCTGACTTTGGAGGATTGTCTCTTGCCCCTCTGTGAGGGGAGTGTCATCGATGAAGCGACGTTAGAGGTCAATTCATGCTGTCTTCTTTTAACTTCAAAATAAGGAATTGAGGCATCTGTTTATAATTTTGAGGTAGTTAGGGGAACTCTAGTCCTCTCTAATTTTTAGCTTTAAAACGTAAAGCAGATTCGTCTATCTGAGCTGCTACGTTAAGAGTCTTAGGACAATAATGCACCTCAGAGGTGAAGTTTCAAAGCCTCTCTCACTACTCAACAACAATTTTGAATGATCAAATAGTTTTCTGTTGCGATAGAAAATAAAATAAAAGACAAAACTTAGAGAGGTTCTTTTTAAGACTTTCATAAAATATCCCTTTGAAGAAATGAGGTTTGCTACCTTCAGTAAAAGAATATGGTAATTAGTTATTTTCTCAAAGATAAAGTGTTCCTTCCCTTAAGGCTCTCCATCTCGAAGGGTTTTATAAAATATTTATTCCAGTTTTTAAAATTCGCTTATACAAATACTTTGTTGTGTGAGTAAAAAATTAAAAATGATGTCGATTTATTTACAGTTTGAGCTTATTGCAAACTGAAAATTATAATGAATAATATGATGTTATGTACGTATAAAATTGTAGATAAAAGGTGGTTGTTTGTAAAAAAAAAAATGGTGCCAATTTCGTCTTCTTCGTCATGTACATTTTGTGAAAGGTAAGGATCGAAGTTCAAAATAAGGTATTTAATGCTCTTATCAATGTTGCTTTGCCTAGCCACAAAATATTTTTCTGTCTGATACATATGGCAGGGGCCCCTCCCCTTAACCCCTTACCCCCTGTAAATGGTCAACGAGCTACTGGCGCGGGTGCTAGGTGGGGGCAGCTCCCGACCTTGGTTAGCGGCGCTTCTAGTACCTTACCCGCTTGCCTATAGGCGATCAGCAAAACTCCCTGGGCGATCGATGTTGGCTGGTAGGAGGATGTTGGTGGGACACCTATGGAGGTAAATAGCCAGGGTAACGAGCTGCTGATGCTAAGCTAGGTACAGACGGCTCTCGACGCTCACTTTGCGGCATCTGTGGGGCACAGTGCCCTACCTACTTGCCTAGAGTCACTCAGCAACCTTATCCCGTTATCAGTATTTGCTTGTAAGGGGTTGGTGGTGGCAGGGGCCTTCGATGGAATGCCCATGATGGGGCTCCGACACCTGTTCTATGCGGTCTGTTCGGGGCGCCGGCTCACACCTCCACTACCGAACTGGGGCTAATGCTCTACAAGAATTAAATAAAACAAATTAAAAGAAGAAGACCTCTTAACCGGACAAGAGAAGAGGAACTGATCGGGAAAATAATTAGCTTACGAATAACTACGAGAAAGTTTGTGCTGACCTCAATTGCACACCCTACTAGAGAACAACAAGTAAATGTTGCCAAGTGCTATAATGACTCTCTATTACAGCATTTCACCTCTGTAAGTCCTGTGAAGGCAATATTATCTATGGTTATGAAAGTGAAAGCAATGTACAAAGGGAGAGTTTTTTTTTTTTTTTTTTTTTTTTTTACCGTAGATATTATTATTAGATGTTTTTTGTTGGAGTTCGGTCAAGGTAGATCCAAAAAAAAATAAATTAAAAAAAAAAATGTATTTTTTAAATTATCTGCCGACGTTTCAACTTACAATTACTTCAATCATGAAAATGGGGTCTTGATGACACAACGTCCCTCTCGCCTTCATCATAGCTTGATAGCCATGAAGGTGGCTTACAATGTAAGCTGAAAAGTTGGTAGATAATTTTTAAAATAAACATTTTTTTAATTTTGTAATTGTTTTGGATCTACTTGACCGAACCCCAACAAAAAACATCTAATAATGAAACCAATGTGTTTACACGACGATAATCTTCCACCAGAAATTCCCACAGTGTCCTTTGGCTGTCTAAGAAAAACAATCACAAACCTTCGTCTATTTGTTCTCCTTTTTTTTACCAATAATGATAGGAGGTGGAGGGGGATGTAACAAATCGGGTATTATTGCGCGTTGGAGCTGTCGTACTGAAAACAGGCTATTGTTACATCTCCCAGTGCTCGAGCTGTCTTCGCCGATGGAAAATGGAATCATTGTAAATTCAATCCACAATAAGTGCACCATTTATTCAAAAATTGTCTTTATAGCAGTCAAGTTCATGTTTCCAGAGCATAAGGGATCCATTCATATTAGGCGTCAAACGCTTAAGCCAAATTTTTAAATAATGAGCAGCTAATTTAGCAGCAAAATTATTGATTTTACTCTTTCTTCTCAAATAGTTACTCTAATAACTGAGGATAAACAATAGAAATGACGATGTTGAAAGTTTAATTAATTTAGTGAAATCAACGTAATAGACTCTAGCCTTTCGTTTTGGGTTTTTTCATCTCCAGAAAACATTCATTCCCCCGTATAAAAAATGTATTAAAGGTTGAGAAATGGGAGGAGGGGGGCAAAAGGGAGGTGCTAGCCCTTTTCTTATTAATAGCGATCTCTTATTAACTTTTCTGCTCGTTTAAAAGAATATCATAAACTAAAAATTGAAAATAACTTTTACATCTACTATGTTCTAAAAAGTTTTTACAATACTAATAATTTCGAAGGAATTCGCCAATATTCAATTCCGAATTCAACTAAACTCTCCCTCTAATTCATTCAATTTCACAAAAAACAAATAAAATAAGACTTCTTATAAAAGTTTCAATTTTCATTAAAAGTATATTTAGTTTATATATTTAAAAACAGAAGCAAATGCTCTATTTGTCTTAATGCATTGGAAACCATTTTCCTGAATAAGAAACAAGCTTTTTTTTTGTAAAACTATTGTTATGTTCTAAGGGTCAATAATAATTGGATACAGAAATAAATGAAAGTAAGTTATAAAGAATAACAGATATCACTACAGTCTAATGCCATTATTACTGATAAATATATATAATAGACATTACTTACAGCAAATTAACATATATGTACAAATAAATTAAATCTGCTTGGTTACAAAGAGGACTCTAGAACAACTTACTAATTTTTCTGCACTTGCTAGGTACTGTCACTCTGCACTTGCTTGTAAGTAGGCACTCAGCCTAGATAAACAGAGAGACTTTTCTTAGCAAACTTGATTTCCTCATCTTAGTGGTGCAATGTAATACAAGGTGTCCTTTCGTTACGAGTCTTTAAGAATTTACCAAAATATTTTTAATGCTGAAATAATAGAAATTTCTTTTACAATGACATTAGGCATTCTTACAATTCTTATATTTGAAAATATAACAAATTATAAAATGAACAACATATTTTCATCTTAGATCTTCTTCAAAACCCATCCACCTTCTTTGCAATTATCGAATTCTTCCAACGGCTTACAGAAATAAATTCAAATGAAGAGTTAGACTCTCATGTACAAGTTACTATTCATACATCTGTATATCCTTATACCCCTTCGTCTTCTAGGGAGTGTAATTGTATATATATATATATCCCNTGTGTGTGTGTGTGTGTGTGTGTGTGTGTGTGTGTGTGTGTGTGTGTGTGTGTGTGTGTGTGTGTGTGTGTGTGTGTGTGTGTGTGTGTGTGTGTGTGTGTGTGTGTGTGTGTGTGTGTGTGTGTGTGTGTGTGTGTGTGTGTGTGTGTGTGTGTGTGTGTGTGTGTGTGTGTGTGTGTGTGTGTGTGTGTGTGTGTGTGTGTGTGTGTGTGTGTGTGTGTGTGTGTGTGTGTGTGTGTGTGTGTGTGTGTGTGTGTGTGTGTGTGTGTGTGTGTGTGTGTGTGTGTGTGTGTGTGTGTGTGTGTGTGTGATAGGATCATAATTGGAGCTCCTGCTATGAGATCGGACGAGATTTAAATATTAAATACGTTATTACAATATTTATTGTTTTAAAATATTTATACTACCCCCATTGGCCCGATTTTGCTTAATAACGAACACAATTTTTAATTTAGCTGATTTCCCATGGGGAAATCAAACTACTCACGTTCATATCAAGACACAACTTATTTTAAATGAGACGTACTCAACTGTAGGTATGTATTTTGCTATTTTGCAGTCATACAAATTTTGTTTTCTGCGGTATATTTTCTCACAGGGGATTGTTGTATTGTTAGTTAATATTTAGTATTAAACGATTATTTGATTAAAGATTTTGGAATATCAAATGCGTAAGTGATTTAATTTTGACTAAGTTTATAATAAAAAAATCCCCTTGAATATTTTTTCTTGACTGAGTTTTACTCCTTATAATTACGTTATATTTTACACCTTTTTAAGATTATTTCTTAGCTTTGGATAGAAAGATACATTACAATGTATGTGTTACTTATTAAATTAGAATAAAACAATAAACTAAATTTTTAAAATTTTGGGTTGTAAAATAAGATTACAGACTTATACAGGGCTGTGGTTCTTGTTCGTTTAGATGAAGAAAGAGCGTTATCTTCTGCGATCTTGTGAGCTGTCGATTGATAATTATGATGACTGGAGACTTATAATTAAATCTAATTCATTAAGGAAAGAATTATAAATAATAATACAATAAGTCACTACTGCTATTAAGAACCAACAATAATTAATTATCTAACGGAAAAATTGTAAATACTGTCCTCTAAATAAATAATCTATCCTTTATAATAAACTACCTGCAACTTTCTTAGGCAGGAGTGTGACTGACATCGTTCCAAACGATTGGGTTACAGCTCACTCTTAGTAGTTGCATTCGTAAAGATTTTACCAAGCTATGTTCGCAAAAATATTATAAAATCCAAACTTGTGAAAATTAAATTTTCATCTGTTATATTCTATTAATTTTTTTCTTACTCAAATGACTAGGAAAATATTATGATAGTAAATTTTGGTCTCCGTCTAAGCCCTCTTTTTTTTCTTTCTTTTTTTTATTATTTAAATCCGAAGTGAATTCCTAAAAGGATTTGATATGAAAAGCCAAAATATAGAATTTTGTTTATATACTCCTTCTGATGTCATGTGACCAAAGAGTAGTTTTTTTTTTTTTGGTTTTTTTTTGTAAATATTATCATAGGTAAATTAAGTTTAATATTACTGTTCAAATAAGAATCCTCATAGCGTTCATTAAATTTTATTTGCCTTGTAATGATATATTTCATGTTTGATTAAAAGGTAAATATAATGAATATTTTGGCTGCTGTTGTCAATTGTACATTATTTTCTGTCTAATCTTTACATTATTCCGAAAAATAAAAACTGGCTGATCTTTTAGAAATCATGATTACGTATATATATATAAAACCTTTGATTATAATTATTTATAATTGATGATTACTGTTTTGATATTTAGGATTGGCAATCAGTCAAAAGGTTTTAAATAATTTTTTCATAACATACTCAAAAGATTCATTACATCGAATTCACAAAGAAAACAACCAGCGATAATATAAAGTTGCTTCCGGAAAGTTATGTAATCAACTAAATCAAGCTCAATACTTATTTGACAGACATTTTGATTTATGGATTTTATAATAGTATATCCAATTCCTCTAGCCGGGAAGTAATCCTGAGCACTGGCTACATTGACCAAATGCACTTCCGCGGCCCAGAAAGACTTCTAGAAGTAGGGGGATGGGATGTCCGAGTAAGGCTTATCTGCGAGGAAGACTTGGACAGGAAGGGGATGAAACTTAAGTGAGGGTTGAAACAGTGCAGCGGGGGTATGTGCGCCGTCACGAACTGGGTCAAGGAGTCCTCGGCTTCCTGCCGCCTGCGGACATGTCGGGGGCGGGGGGCCCCCAGCTCTTATTACAGACAGTAACTTACGAAAAATCTAGAGTGAATCCCAAGAGCATAGGGCGAAATAGAAAACCATTTCCTTCCTTATCCGATTTTGACTTTATACTCGTTTCATTATTTTTTTAAACTTAATTCTTTTTTAAATTGCCACAAAAAAATTTTGAACATAAAAAATATATAAAGGTATAAATTTTAAACGTTATAAATTTTTTTAAAAATATTAACTTTACATCAGGTCCGTTATTATTATTGTCGTAATATATATATATATATATGTGTGTGTGTGTGTGTGTGTGTGTGTGTGTGTGTGTGTGTGTGTGTGTGTGTGCGCGCGCGCGTAGGTGTGTGTGTGTGTGTGTGTGTGTGTGTGTGTGTGTGTGTGTGTGTGTGTGTGTGTGTGTGTGTGTGTGTGTGTGTGTGTGTGTGTGTGTGTGTGTGTGTGTGTGTGTGTGTGTGTGTGTGTGTGTGTGTGTGTGTGTGTGTGTGTGTGTGTGTGTGTGTGTGTGTGTGTGTGTGTGTGTGTGTGTGTGTGTGTGTGTGTGTG
This sequence comes from Oncopeltus fasciatus, assembly GCA_000696205.2. NCBI lineage: Eukaryota > Metazoa > Arthropoda > Insecta > Hemiptera > Lygaeidae > Oncopeltus > Oncopeltus fasciatus. The sequence goes on from KZ807427.1 coordinate 53,402, forward strand.
TGTGTGTGTGTGTGTGTGTGTGTGTGTGTGTGTGTGTGTGTGTGTGTGTGTGTNTGAGATTATATATATAGAGAGAGAGAGAGAGAGAGAGAGAGAGAGAGAGAGAGAGAGGGAGAAATTTTATGCGACAAAAACGCAATACTATCTACTAAAATTGAAAATAATGTAATTCAACACATATTAATGATATTGATTAAAGTATCTGTTTTTCAATACCAGAACGAATTTAAATTGTATTTGAAATATTTTCTCTTTCATTGTAATTCACCAATTAAGATCTGTATGATCAAGATCGAACTTGGATTAATACTGTAATGTGTAATATCAGAAAAGTTCCCTGTGATATATAATAATCATTCACCTTATTCATGGATAAAATTTACAAAAAAAAAAAAAAAAAAAAAAATGAAAACAATACAATGACTATTAAATCACAATGTTTCAATAATTAAACAAAATATTCAAACTTAATACTGTTGGCTCCAACACAATGCTTGTAATTGAATGAAAAGTTCAAAGGTAATAATACCTTAGAATTAATTATATAAATTGTTTCTAGAATATAGTAGGTGTATAATTCAATTTTTCAAAAGTAATGTTTTATGAAATATTTACGACATTAAGAAAGATATATAGGAAAGTAAGGAGAGTAAGTTTTCGTGCTTGGCCCACTAGTAGAGTGTGCTCTGCGGCCTGTTTCTCACGCCTCTACAAAACCACGCTATCCACACTTGCTGTCAGCTGTTGGGGGGTGACGTTTGAGATCGGCCAGGGGGTGAAGGGTGGGAGGCGGGGGCGTGGCCACCCCACTCTACCTGTCTCCCAGGAAATCACTCTATATTTCCCATTTCACGGATCCCCCCCCCCCCCAGGAAACAATTCAGAACCGGCATAATTCTAATTTAATTTGTTTTGTATTTTATACACTCATTTATGACGCTTTGAGTATAATTGTGTGAAGAACGAGTCATTTATGAGCGTCTGTCTCCGTTCTTCCTCTCTCTGCATATTAAACTTTTATTAATTGGAAACATTTAATTAATAATATTCGATTCTGAATTTTTTTTTCTTTCAATTTCCGTAAGTCGTAATTTCATCTTTTTTCAGGCAATTTCCATTTTGGTTGTTGATAATTTAAGACTGGGTTTATTTATCTTTTAATTATTTTCTCATTAGATTCTTCTGGGAAAGTAAGAATATTTCTGGCCTGCAGACAAATAAAACATGAATTCCTGTCGTCAAGCATTAGGAATGTTTTGCCTTTAGTTGGACAGGAATCATAACTGGTTCATGATGAAGTTGGCAGCTATTAAAATAACTTCATATCAATTAAGTTTATTAAGCATTAAAAACATTTAGAGTTACAATAAATTAATATAGATAAATAAATAATTATATATAT
>KZ807427.1:62275-77410 GCA_000696205.2 Oncopeltus fasciatus
TATATATATATATATTGTATTATAGGGTAAAAATGTAATTTAGTACATTTTTAACTTTTGTATCAGGGGATGCGCCAATGAGCGAATTTCTTTGCAATTTATGTTGCGGGTTTAGCATTTGACATTTTTTCTTATTATCATGTAGAATTATGAGGAGCCCACCATTACGACTGAGGTAGAGTGTCTAGTGATTATATTGAAAATAAAACTTATTGAAATTTGAAAAATTTTACTGTGTAATGTAGTCTTAATGTTTTTGTATTTAAACTATATATGATGCACGAATGCTTCAACTAACAAATATCTTATAAGCATGTGTTGATGGTTAGTATATTGTACAATTTTTCATAATATAGGTCCTTTTATGGACTTTTGTGACTCAAGGGATGTGTAATCCAATGTTTATTATAAAATGTTTAGCAAATTCTATTAAAATTTATATTGCGGTTTTAGTGTTTCGGATAATTTTATTATTATTTTATTATAGGGCAGTTGTGTAATTTTTGCATGATCAGCATTTGATTCAAAAGGTCGATCTTAGGTCGAGATTCGGTTTAAAGCAGGTATAGCTGAAGTCGGAAGATCGGCAAAAAAAATTTTTCGACATGCTTAAGATCGAAGAAAATATTAACTATTATTTGTTGATGTCGTGGAAGACTACGTAAACATTAGAAACTAAAATACAAAATCTGCTGAACATGTTTAGAATAAATTTGCTACTAAATCCGCACGTTATACTTAAGTCAAATACAAAATTGAATAAAGACTAAATTAAATAACAAAATTTAAAAAAAAACTAACACACAAAAAATATTTTCAAGAAAATTGCTAGAAAATCGCTCTTCTGTACTACGAGGTCACCAGCCATGAAGTGAGCATGGTGTTTTAGCAAGAATTGGATGCCGAAATTTTCATAATTTGTGAGGCATAGAACCGGCATTTCCACTTTTCCTTTATTGTCGAACGAAAAGTAGTTCTGTTTTTGAATTGTGGCGGATACGCCCGTTTTTCTGTAGCTCCTAAATGTACTGTATAAGCCCGTTAGCTCTTTTTTTTTTTAGTTTACCTTTGGTTTCTTTAATTGTTATTGAGGGGTATAAGTCTTTTACTTCATAAAATATGAGTCTTGTCTGTTTTGTGATTGTAATGTCTCATAGTTTTGGGATTAAGCCTGTTTTGTACAAGGTAGGCATTTGTACATACTTTGATTAGTTTTGCTGCATGTATGGCTAGTTTGTGAATTTTTGGTTGTACTATTAGAGTCGCTAGTTCCGGATTCAACTTATTCCATCAGTGTTAGATTTTTTTAACGTTTTACTTTAGGTTTGTTGTTTTATAAAAAAAAATATGTTTCTAAGTTTGCCTTCTATCCTTCATATTTTCTCAGAAAGAAATAATTTTATAAAATTTAGGAATTGAGAAAGTATGAGAGCTACTAATCCTCAATTAAAGGTTTAAAATTGATAGAGTCATATAGTTTTGATGAAAACCTGTTATTATTTCTCTAAAAACAGTTGTTTCACTCATACTAGATCCTGGAAAGCGAGCCTTTATGGCGAGGGAGGGAGGAAGAAGAGGAGGGTGGTTGCGAGGGGATGAACTCGTGGTTGACCTGGAGGAAGACGGCTACTGACCCAGTTCCCGATGTGGGCGGACCCCGCGGTGGGGTAGGTCTGTGGGTCGATACCGCCCGTCTAGACACCTTTACCACCCCCCTCCCACAACACCCAAACCTTTGTCCCACCACTCCCTCTTCTTCCCTTATCGAAACTGTTATTTTTTTTTTTATTTATTTTTTTTTTTTGCAATTTTCTCAGTTTTATTTTAGCACAAAAATACAAAAAATATTTTTATTAGATGTTTTTTTTTTTTTTGTTGGGGTTAGATCAAGGTAGATAAAAAAAACACTAAAAAAAAGTGTACTTTTTTCTTAAATTATCTGCCGACGTTTCGGCTTACACTGTAAGCCATCTTCAGGGCTATTAAATTGCAATGAAACTACAAATGACTTACAATGTAAGTCGAAACTTCGACAGATAATTTTTTTTAAAAGTACACCTTTTATTAAATTGGTATTATTTTGGATCTACCTTGATCGAACCCAACAAAAAAAAACTATTAAAAATATCTACGGTCAAAAAACTCTCCATTTGAAAAATATTTTTGTAAAGGTGTTTTAGGTAAAAAAAACTTAAAGAAATATTATCAGCTGGGGCTTCTATGAGTAGTTTCATGAGTGATTTAAAAATAAATTCTTTCACAATTGAGAAATTGAAGATAAAGTAGGGTTTCGGATAAGCTGTAAAACACAATTTTATTATTCGTTAAAGGTAGTTGGGCTTCTGTCTAGTTTGGCTTTTACAGCATAAAGTGGTCGTAACTCGTGTAAGGAAAATAGCGAAGAATAATAACTAATAGGAAAAAAAAAGTGTGTGTAATATTAAAAAATAAAGAGAATTTTACTTACCTCTCTATCACAAAGGCGAGTGACTTATTAACCTAGCATTAACTACCTATCAACTGAGTAACCACATAGCAACCTAGCTAGTAGTTAACGAACAGAAGTGTGATGTGGAGAGGAAACATCGATCAGTTTTCCAAAATGTTTTTGCATAATTAATTAATCATTTTTGCATAATTAATTGCCAAACTCCCAGGCATTCAATGTCAAAGTATGAGCTTTAAGAAGGTCCAGCTGACTAGGAGGGCTAGGAATACATTCATTATGGAATGGATTACTTTATTGAAGTATTTACCGCAGAGAGGAATACTTGTTAAGGATGTATTAATTCTCGATCCACAGCACACTAGAGAAAGCGTATGGCCAGCACACTCTCCTGTCCGCCGGATTTTTACCCATTCGATAAAGAATGGTCCCCAATTAGGCTTCAGTACTCCCTAGGAGCACACCAGGGATCCACTGGTCTTTAAAATCAAAAGTAAATAAAGAAAAACTAACTGAGCAGTTTGAGCATTGAAACCTATGAACTTGGTTCAGTACCCTAACCACCAGACCACTACGCCTCACCTTATTGGAGTATGAACAGGGGACTCCCAAACTGTCGTTATTGGTCCTCAGCATGGGTACGCTTTTATAGAGAATTTAAATTACTCAGTGTCATGCGTGTTTTACAGTTGGGTAACTGCTATTAGATAGCCTCTCCCTTTATGACCCTAAGTTTCTGTAAGAAACGTAAAAAAAAAAAAAAAAACTAATTTTTTTTTTTTTTTAAGGTTAAAGCCATTTCAGTTTCCTTCTTGTCTATGACATTTTTTCAAAAGTGGGGATATCTTCATCTCACAGCCACTCTTGGACATTTATAATTTATGAATTTATTACCGTCAGTAAATAATAACGGCGCCTGGACGACTCAGCGGGCGAAGGACTGTATTTTTTGGCCTCTCCCAGCTCTTGGGGTCTGGTTTGAAGTTACGAGTTGACCGCTTTCCGTCTAAGATCCGTTCGCTGAATCGGGTTCTTCCTCTTTGGGCACCCCTCTACCCTCTACGGGTTTTTCGTGGACAACTGTTGCCTTTCATATTTTGATATTTGTACCGAAGCCATAAAATGAACTTAGTAGTTCACATTCCAAAAAATATTTAAAAAATAAAAGAAACTTTGGATCTGTCTATTTCAGATTAATTTTTTTAAAGAATATATATTTATTTATTTAATATAAATTTGTTTTCCAGACAAAATAACAGAAAATTATGTTTTTATTTTATATATTACACTTTATAGCACAGAGTCTGTTGTTACCGTGCTATCATGGACATATTATCAGTTACACATGATGTTTAGAGTCTTAATCTGTTACTGGAAAGTTAATTGACAATAAGCATCAATGCATGAAGTTGGTTGCTTTGACAAAGGGTAATTGTTCTTCTTCAAATCAATAAAATGAAAAAATCAAGAATACATTCAAAATGTTATCATGGTTAATATTAGTTGGCCTTCAGGTTTAAAAATAATTTGCACAAAGGAATCTTCTTGCTCACTTGTCGAACATGGGACAGGACTGGCCTCTGAAGGATATTTCTCTGTCAGTAACTTACATCTTCAGCCGTTGACAAGTATAAATGGAATTTTACCAAAGTTGTCATATGCATAAACCCTGCATATTTCTGCTCATAATATTAAAGTGGCTTCCTTTCTCTTTACCTTATAGATAACCTCTGAGTGTTACATAAAAAATGACCTCTATGAATAACCAGTGTAGTCTATACATGCATGGCTCAACTCAAGCTTTTATTTATATATAACTAAGACTGTGTCCGGAGTGAGACTCGAACCCACTTTGGAGTAGCACGAGGATCCTTAGGGTCAGGTTGCTTCCTTGACAAAAATATCTTAAGAAGATTGTTGGTAGGTCAATACCTCGATATCATTTCTCATTTACTCCAATATGTGGTGACGGTAGTTACAAGTCAATACAGCTCGTATAGACGTAACACTCACCACTGATAATAACATTTTCCCAGTAATAACATTTATTATCTATAAATTTCTATCCTCATATTTAAAAGGCGAATTAAACTAATTTTCAACAGATAAGCTTTGCTTGTTAACAAAGAGATCTTCAAAGTAATAAATAAACTGATCAGCTAACCCTCAGTAATCATCGATCCTATTCTGAAAATGTTTTCTTTAAAAAAAGGATCCCCCCACCCTCGTTTATATTTGAGAAAAGTAGAAAAGAGTTCTGAAGGCCTAAAGTTTCATAACATTTGGACAAGAGCAGGAGTCTATGTCACTCTATAATATTGTGTATCTTTCTCTTATCTATGTTCGGTATTCAGTTTTCATGTTTTATATAGTTGGCTACACACTGTTCTAATTCAATTTTAACATATAGACATGTTTCTATATTATTTTTGTTTGTTTTTATCTAATGCTCAGCTCTGATGATAGCGAAAAAATTAGGCCAAATTATTAGCGAAAGTAATAAAACCTTTTTTTTAATGTTTACAAAGTTTAAAATTCTTCAGCTCCCAAGACTGAATCCCTGACTAATCATTCCTTATAAAGCTCCCCGGTCATCTAGTTACTTCCAAAATAAATTTAAAACATTTTTGCTCTAATATTTTTTAATTGCATATTCAGAAAGATATTTAATATTGTAATTTTGAGAGTTGGGCAAGAATTATAATTTGTAACATTTAGAAAAAAAAATTTTCGTTGAAATCGGATGACGTGAAAGGGGGGCTTAGAGGGAGACTTAAATTTATAACCGTAGTAGGTTCGTTACTATTTGAGTTACGAAACAGTTTATATAGTACAATAAGAGTTAAATGTAATTTTCTTACGTTTATTAAATATAATATTTTTACGAAAAACGCATATTAAGGAGAAAATTGACGAATATAGCTGCGAATACCCCATTCTATCGTCCCGAGTGTCAAGTGTTCTGGACATATATATTACGCTCATTTACACTTATTACTTACTTAGTATATATGCTTAGATTACGTCATTCTTCGCTTCTGCTAATTTAAGACATTAACAAACTCATCCAACGGTTTCAAAGATGAGCTTAAATAAATAGCTAGATTCCCTTATTTAAGAAAATATTTATTATCCCAGAAGGTCTGTTGAAATTTTGGAAAAGTCGAGCATTCGTACCAACATGATTAGCTTATTGCCCAGACGAAAAATATAATATATACAATCAATTAAACAATCCCCCCTTTTTTTTCTTTTTTTTTTTCTCAGTACAATATTTCCATCATTCGGGAAGGGTCTCAATCCACTGTTTACAAACGTTCATTGGCTCCAAATAAAGCAAAAATTAATTATTAACTTACTTTTTTTTTCCCCTCTGACGATTATGCAGAAAGAGGGTACTGAAAGGGGTTGGAATCGGTGATTCTTCCTACCCAAGAAGTAACTCTTATATCGCCCCTTTTGATAATCATCTTTTGCGATCCCTTCACCACTTTCTTTCTGATAAAACATTTAAAGGAAATAGTATTTTTGTGAACATTATTGGATTAGTTCGGTTACGGCTGAAATCGGCCAAAGGAGTGTGTGTGAAGGGAGGGGGGTATACACGTGTACGCTTGTGAGTTACCGTCTAGTTTGCTGTCATTACAAGACAGATTGCACGGAAGCTAGTTGGAGAGTTGCTAAGTGAAATTCTGCCAATAGCGAGTCATCCTTATTTTGTTCCATCACCATGTGTCTCCTTAGGGTTAAATAATATGAAGTGATAAGGGATACTTCCTGTCAAACAAATCAGCACGGCGCTCAACATATACACTACCCGCAGTACATTCAAGTAATGTAGAGGTTTTAAAAAATATGAACACGGTGTTTAAAAATAAATTTTCAACATGAATCACGAGCACTATTTTAATGGATATTTAATAAATGATCAACCTTTTATCTTTATATAAGAATAGTTTTCTATTGTTTGAAGTGAATATTAAAATGTCTCGTCATTTTTGAATTTTTTCAGGAGAATATTTTTGAACTTCCTCAAGTTTTATTTAGTTCGAATACCTTGGTGTGAAATTCTGACCTTTAGTCCTGGTTTCAAAATTCCTATGCTAAAGTTATCAGAGTATCATTGGAATTCTCATAGTATTAAAAAATTCTAAGTTCTAAAAAATATCAATGAACTATTCTTTATCTCGACCCATAAGTTATTTTATTTTTCCTCGTGAAACTCAGTTCTACTTATAGTTTTCCTACTGCGCTTGGATATAACTTATTTTGTTGTGACTCATGAGGAATGTTTAATATTTAAAATTATTTTCTTCTTGTAGATAAAGCTTGTCAAATGTAAATTTAGGACAATGGCTTTTGATAAGCCCTTTCAATTTTAAATTTTCTTAAAATCGTAGATATCAACTTTCATATGGTATTTTCTTCTTTAATCTCCTTTTCTTTTTTTATATAATTTTAGCAAATAACAAATAAAATATTTGATCAAAAGTTGGAAAGAGAAAAACCAATGCTGAATTAGTTTTCAACATTATAAAGACAACATTTTTGCTTTATTCTCTTATTTGCACTCTTAAATATCTTCCTTATGATCTTTTTCAAGATATAATACTACTTAAATATTAGAAAACTACATTTAACACGTTGTGTCTTTGGTTTCTGCTAAAGTAAAAAAAAAAAAATATTGCAATCTAAGCATTGTGTAAAATCAAAAATTAAAAATCTTTAAAAGACAATTGATTGATAGTTAAAAATAATGAAGTACCAAATTTGGTTTCCTTATTTTAAAAATTGCGGGTGCTGGATGAACCTTATTTTTAAAACTTTTTTTTAGGATAATAGTTATAATGTAAATGTCTTCACGTTCTTTAAAGAAATCTACTTAATAGCTTTTAACATTAACTTTTTTTTTTTTTAATAAACGTAATATTTTGTTTTTTTTTGCTTTTTATATGGCAACTGGTACTTTTTAAAGGCAAGTGGGTTTAATGAAGAGGACTTTTTCAGAAAAACAATTTTTGGAATAGCTTTAATATAATCCAAAAGGAGAGTTTTTTCACCGTAGATATTATTATTAGATGATTTTAGTTGGGGTTCGGTCAAGGTAGATTAAAAAAAAATACAAATTTAAAAAAGTGTGTTTTTTAAAAAAGATTATCTGCCAACGTTTCAGCTTACATTGTAAGCCATCTTCATGGCTGTAGAAATACAATGTCATGAAAATACAATAATAATTGACAATATTATAATACAGAATTACCATAATGTAATGTGATATCAAAAGTATGAATGTAGAAAGCTATATAAGAGAAATTGAAAAACATGCAGACAACAACATGTTAAGAAATAATTGAATAACATGGAAACAGTAATTTACCACACCTGCCTATCATGAAGACGAGAGAGGACGTCCTGTCCCTAAGTTCACATTTCCATGTCTGAGGGGAAATATAATTTTTCAGAGAAAAAAAGTGGGTGGCGAAAGGGTGGGGGAGAAGGTTAGAGGCGGAAGGTACAAAGGGAAAGCGGCCTGTTTGAAAAGGGGGCAATAAAAAGGACAAGGGAAAAAGGAAGGGTATTATTGGGCCTAAGTAACTTAGGAACTAGGAAAAATGTTTGACAGGTTTATTGAGACGGAGGGCTAATGGTTTTTAGAATGTTGAAAATGTTTGACAGGTTTATTGAGACGGAGGGCTAATGGTTTTTAGAATGTTGAAAATGTTTGAATAAGTTGAAGAAATTTGTCCTATGTCTGTTCTGTAATTAACTGAAGAGTGTTGTAAGTTAATGTGAACGGTTTCAGACAAAAGGCGTTTGTGTACATAGGGTTCAGTTGAAAGAATGGTTATGCTCTCGAAGTCAAATGTGTGTTCTTCATGAAAAACATGTTTAGTGAGGGCAGTTTTTATTAGTTTATTCAATATAATTTTTATGGTTAATGATTCTACGGGAAATAGGGTTTTTTGTATGTCCAATGTAAGAACCATGGCAATTAGGTATGGAACAGGGAATTTTGTAGACTACATTAGTTCTGTTTGGAAGGGGAATGGTGTCTTTAAGGATGGTGTAAACAGATTCTAGTTTGTTGTTGGTGGAAAAAGACAGTTTAAGGTTAGGGAAAGTTTTTCTGAAAGATTTCATAATATTTTCAGAAAGTTTTGGAAAATAAGGAAGAGAGCAGAAAACGAGGTCGTAATTTTGGGGGAGGGGGATAGTTGGAGAAGTGGAAATAAAAAATTATTTTACAGGTTTTTTAATGGTGTGAGTAGGAAAACCATTGGGCAGGAGGATGTCAGTAACATATTACTATTTTTGCTGTGGGATATCTTGTCAGAGAGTGTGAGTGATTTCTAGATGAGGTTTTTGGTCACATTAAGTTTTGATGATAAGGGTGAGATAGGTTGAAGTGAAGGAGACGACCTGAGTTTGTGTGCTTGGTATACCAGTCAGTCGAGATGGAGCTATTGGTGTTACGGTTAATAAGGGTGTCCAGGAAGGGAAGTTGATAATCAGATTCCATTTCAATGGTAAATTTTAGACGAGGGTGGTATGAGTTAATTGCAGTAAGGGTCTGGGGGATTTTTTTTTGGATTGAGAATGAGGAAGAGGTTGTCAACATATTTTTAAGGAAGAAAATGTAGTTGTGAAAGGGGGGGGAAGGATAGAGTTTAGAAAGTCGTTTAGGGTGATGTTTGAAATGTCGGGAGCAAGGTTATTTCCCATAGTCAGACCGTTAATCTGGTTGTAGTATTTACCTTGGTATAGGAGTACAACAAAGGGAAAGGGACTCAAGATAAGCCGACCGGGATAGTGTAGTATGGTCTCGGATTGTATTCCAAATTTTATCAATAATTTGAAGGGCTATGTCAATAGGTATTTTAGTGAAGAGGGATTCGGCATCTAAGGAGCAAAGAATGTATCCTTTAGGTATAATTAAAGATTTCAGCTGTATTTTAAGGTCATTACTTTATGGTAATTCTGTATTATAATATTGTCAATTATTATTTTATTCTCATGACATTTGAAACAAAAATTTGTGACAAATGAAAGCCGAAACGTTGGCAGATAATCTTTAAAAAAAAATACACTTTTTAAACATTTGTATTGTTTTTTGGATCTACCTTGACCGAACCCCAACTAAAATCATCTAATAAGCTTTAATGTAATATTTTGTTTATTAAAATTAAACTCAAACAACGCTTATTTCTTTAATATGGAAGAAAATGTTCAAACTCAATTGAAAAATTGAAACAACTTTTACTGTTTCCATTCATTTAAATTTTGAAATTATCCTCCATAAGGTATTGAATTTTCAGATTAAAAAAAAAGATTGGTTTTAAGAAACGTAAAATATATTTTTTCTAATTTTTCCTAAACAAACATACCTTAAATTTTGAAATCGTACTTGTCACTCAAAAGCAAGTCTCCGCCTCATCTACTACGCACGATAATATTTCTGTAACCTCACACTTCACACAGACTTACATGTTTTTGCAGTGAACGAATACATCAAATCACCGTACGTTGAAGTCAACAGGAAACCTCTTCCATACAACAATACACTTAATCAGCTATTTCAACAACACACACTTTCAAGAAGATACTCCTAGAAGGCTGAAGATTATCTCTAAAAGAGATTTGCTCAATTAACTAATGGGTGTCATTTCCCCCTCATGCCTTTCCCGCCCAGACAATCCACTGAGTTTTTTTTTTTTTTTTTTTGTTACTGTTACTGTTTTTAAAATAGAAAATGTTTTTGGGGAGAGGGAAATCCTGATGGAATGACGTTTGACAGAGGACGATGGAGGGCTGTAAAACTGTCGGTGTGGCGCGGCGGAGAGGTTTTGCCCTGGAAGTAGGTCAGTGGTTGTTACAGGGCTCTTGAGAGCACCCCTTTGTTTTGCACCTCCCACCCCTCGCTCTTCTTCAACCCTCCTCCAACAAGTCTGGATTCTGATCACCGCCCGTCTACATGCACCTTCCCTACCTTCGGCATAGATATGCTTTTTACCTTTCTTCTTTCCCGCCAACAGATACAACTGTATAGTGTTACTCTGACAGAAACAGTTTCTATTTGAATTATTCCTATTTAATTTTGTTGGAAATGACTTTACTTTTAAAAATTAATGGATTTTCTAAAGCTAATTTTTTTTCGCGATAACAGGTAAGATGTTAGCTGTCAGCCAGTTTATATGGTACATTTTTAACCAGCAATACAACATAACATTTAAATTCTGGTTAGCTATCTTCAAAGAATTTGACGGGCTAAATATACAAGAGGCGATATCAATAATACACATTATTTATAATAATAAAAATACTAGGTTTTTCAGTAAATTTGTGGTTTGATAAGTGAAGGCGTTGTTACTAACCTAATTTTCTTTTTGTTGGTACAGCCTTGATATGAACGAATGTGAAGTTTCTTTTCAATCTCTCAATTAATTATTTGTTTAAAAGCCATCGACGTGTCACAGTACTACTTTAAAAAGGAAAAAATCAAGTACCGTAGAGTGATTTAATTTTATTTTTGCCAGGTTTAAGTGCGAAGTAAATTTATGAAGGAACATTGAAAGTGTATGCCTTCTTGCCTTCAATTAGTACAGTATAAGATGGGTTGCTGAATTAAAACTTGGTCGCACAAGCATTGAAGACGATCCACGTCAAGGGTGTCCAAAAACTGGAACAATATTAGAAATGCAGTCTGGTGTAAGCCTTCGTAGAGTGAAGACGTCTTTATCTCATCGCTGCGAGGGATTATCGTTTCTGTCTCATCCTGCCTAACTTTTCAGGGAGTAGAAACTCTCATTACATTTCTTATAATATTTTTTTTTTTTCTTTCTATCACTCTTTATTAATTTTTTTTCCCCATAGAACTATTTTCTCATTTCTCACTCTCCTGAAATATGACTAAAAATAACGAAATAATAGAACCTAAACCCCCCGATCCCTCTTCTTTAAATTCAGAAAATAAATTAAATTTCTCATTTGAACTTCCTAAAGGTAAGTTCACAAAACTTTTTTTAATAATGAAACTACAAAATAATTCTGAAAATAAAAAAATTACCGATATTAGTCCATTTAAAGTATGTAGAGNAAAAAAAAAAATATTAGAAATGGTGAAAAAAATACAGGATATCGTATTGTCGAGGAGATGGTTCCTGGGCCTCTTCTGACAAAGATAAGGCCGAAATGTTTGCCCAGCACCTCAAGCAAATATTTACTCCTCATTCAGGTCCCTTAGACACGTCCAAAACCGCGGAAACTGAGGAGTTCCTGGACATGCTATTACCTATGTCCTTGCCACTCAAGGCAGTAACACCCTCTGAGGTTAAGTACATAATCTCTCATCTGCCTAAGCGCAAATCACCCGGATATGATTTATTCACCGGCCAAATTCTTCGTAATCTTCCCAAGAAAGCAATCTATTCTTGACCCACATTTCATTCACGACCCACTCTGATCTAATACTATTTCCCAAACCTGGAAAATCACCTCATCCTATCATTAGAATGACTTACAGATAAGTCTCCTTTGTACACTTTCAAAGGTTTTCGACAAATACTGTTAAAACGAAAGGTGCTTTCCATTGAACCTTTCAATATACTCCTAAATCATTAATTCGGCTTTAAAAGTAAGTATTCTACTATCCAGCAAGTGTTTCGCGTCGTAGACTACATTTCCTCTTCCCTTGAGCGCAAAGAGTACTGCCCAGGAGCTTTTTCGGGTGTTTCCAAGCATTTGATAGAGTCTGGCACAGTGGTCTCCTGTTTAAACTGAAATTCATACTTCCTAATAACACATACCTTACAAGTCTTACTTATCCAAACATTTCTTTAGGGTTTGGCAAGTAATAGATTAATCCAATGTCTACCAAATGGAAGCGGGAGTTCCTCAGGGTAGTATGCTTGGACCTACATATTTAGTAGTACCCTATTAGCTCTATTTGCGGACGACAAAGCTATCTTATCCTCCCAAAACTGCTTCCGCGGGATGGGTAAAACCTACAAGATAACCTCGAAAAAATCAAACAATGGTGCGAAAAATGGAGAATAAAAATTAATGAAGAAAAATGCGTTCATGTAAATTTTCAACTGCGAAAAAATAACTTCCTTGAAATTGTGAAATTTAACAAAATTCCTTTACCACATTTGCATTCCGTTCGTTACCTTGTGTTCCATCTTGAATCACGATTTTCATGGGGCGAGCATACTAAAATTAAAAGTCAAGAACTCAATCGGCGATACTTACTTCTATCTATACTCATGAATAAGGACTCCAATCTTACGACAGGAAACAAACTGACGCTGTACAAAACCTTATTACGACCAATCTGGACTTACGCAGTAGAAATTTAGGGTGTCGTCAAGCCTTCCAACATACAATGAATCCAGTTCTTTCAATTCAAAAACCTCAGAATAATCGTAAATGCTCCCTATTACGTATCCAATTCCTCTCTTCACCACGATTTTAATATTCCTTTTGTTCAAGACCTCATTTCGTCCCGATTCACCCTTTTTCACAGTAAACACAGATTTGTGTCATTGGTCACCTTCTTTCTTAAAGTGATTGACATTGAATGTCATTTTTACTTCATTTTGATCAAATTACAAAATTATTTTATTTAACAGAATATAATACATAAATTAAAGTTGAATAATAATATATCGTATCGGAAAATCGTGGAGTGACTAAAAGAGATTTAGTAGAAGCCCTAGGTCTCTCATTTGCCAGTGTAAGCAATTGACTGAAAGCTATGTAAATATTGGGTTTCAGAAAGCTATGGGAATATTGTGTTTCGGAAAGCTATGTGCATAATAGGTACCGCATTTGCTAACAATGGGACAAATACTCATTCTAATGCGACTTTCTCAGCAACATTTAGAGCGTTTTCGAAAAGATATAGTAGAATTTGTGCGTCGATTCATCACTAAGGATGAGACTTGGGTCTATCACCATGATCCTGACTAGGGGCTGAAGAGAGTTGTGAACCTGGTTCCTTGGCTCTGAAACGAGTTTGTGCCCTGTAATCAGCCAAGAAGGTGTTAGCATCGGTTTTTTGGGACGCAAAAAAAATTTAATTTGGATTACTTGGAAACTGGAAAAATAATAAATTCTGAATATTGTTGTAGCCTTCTAAACCATCTGAAGAAACAATTCTTGAAAAAAAGACAATTTTTTTTTAAGACGGTGCATTTTGTCACAAGAGCGTTTTGACAATGGGTGAAACCCATGAATTATAGTTCGAATTGTTGGAGGATCCACCGCAGTCATAACAGCTGTGGGAGAGTATTTTGCAGCCCTTCCAGTTTCTCAATTTAGGGATGGAATTTATAAATTAGCATGGACATTGTTGGAACAAGTGGATTGATGACCAGGTAGGCTATACTATATAATACAGTTTATTTCAAGCAATTGTTATCGAATAAGCAAAATTAATTCAATAACCGGTAATGAATAATTTTTGTGTAATGTTGTAATTGTTTGTAATTATTTCATGAATTACCTGTCCCTACGTTATCCGTTCCTAAATTCAAAATTTAAAAATGTCCATCCTGCCGTTATAATATTTTTTATATTATAAGTTCTTATATGTTATTGGTAAAGGGTCTACACAATTGTAAGAGTTTTTTTAATAACGAAATCGTTTCTTGAGGAAACTACAACTTTATAGTCAATAATGAAATGTCACTTGAAAAGTCTCAAAGTCTCACTTAAACACATTAATAGTCATTAAGCTCCTATCAGCTTAGGTAGTGACAGAGTTAAGCCATTATAATTACAGCAAAGATAGATTTTCCAGAGAATATACTATATTCAGAGTTGATAAGTCTCCATAATTCACTTTGATTTATAATTCCTCCACCGAAGTCCTCCAGTAATTAATTATAATCTCAACTAATTCAAGTCTGAAGCTGAAGTTCACGTTGAGAGAGATCTCGAACGATTATCTCAAATTTCATTAGTTAGTAAGAGAGACCATTTCAGTTCGTGTAAAGGAGTTTTAATGCATTCTATTCGTGCAAGCGGATTAGCCACTGACTCAACCCCATAGATATGTTTCAAGAAGTTTATTATAGCATATTTCTCTAAAGAATATGAAACTGCATGGATTTATCTTTTAAATTTGTTGATTTTTGATCAATCTGTTAAACCCATACGTTGATGAAAAGCTTGTGCTAATCCCTAGCCGCAAGTCAACTTTGACTATTACTAACAAACTTACCATTTATAAAACGTTATTGAGATCTATCTGAACGCATGGAGTTTAAACGTGGGGAACTGCAAAACCATCCAATATACAAAGAATCCATTTCTTCCAATCGCAAATCCTCAGAATCATAGTTGATGCACCCTATTACAACGACCTTAAAATCCCTTTTTGTTATAGACGTCATTACAACCCGTTATAATAAATTCCACTCTGGCCTTTCCATGCATCCCATTATTTTAGCCCATACCTTATCCAGTATTACCCATCCTGGTTATCCACCATGTCGCTGAATAGGAAATGGCCCCGCGACATTCTCATTGCAAACATTTCATAAAAAATAATATGAAGAGAAAAAAACAAAAAAACAATCTGTATATTGTAAATAGAGATTTAGGAGTTCTGTCATTGGGTGGCTTCTCCATCAAGCGAAGTACACGCTAAGTTCTTTCTTCTTCATACATATATATATATATGTATA
>KZ807427.1:94191-110047 GCA_000696205.2 Oncopeltus fasciatus
AAGATAGAGAGAGAGAGAGAGAGAGAGAGAGAGAGAGAGAGATTTTCTAAATAATAAATTTTATTAACTTAATTTTAGTTAAAATGTCTTATTTTTTCTCATCCAAACGCACTTGAATTATTATTATTATATTAATTTTCTTGAATTACTAACTCTAGGGCAATGTTATTGAATTTCTCTCCCTGAATTGGCATTATTTTCTTTCCGTAATCAATAATGTTTGATACAGGCTTCCTGTGATAATTATAGTGCATGCTTGTAAAAGCTGCACTTTACAGCTAATATGCACCTGTCAGCTAGCTCAGACAGACTGTATCTCTAAATCAGTTGTCAGCTTGACATTTTGTATGATAATACCTAATAGACATTGGGGAATAGATATTTCACCAGGAAAGCGATGCAATATTGTTTATTTATTCATATTACAAAATGAGTTTCTAAACGTGCCAAATGTATGGCATATCCCGCCCAAACAAAATCTATCTATCAAACTATAAATAAATAAATAATCGTGACTTTTATTAGTCTTAAGTTTCAATAAGCTGTCTCGTGATATTCCTGCGGGAGTCAATCGGAACATATTCAAACTCTAAATTTCATGGATCTATTGAATATCCCTCAGGGCACAACCCTATCTCCACTCATTTTGTGCTCATACCACTGGAGTATTTGATAAATTCTAAATTTATCCATTGTCTCAAAAAAATTCTTGATTGTTCAGAGCTCTTTAAATTTAAACGTTTGAAGGAAATTCAAGCGTTATCTAAATTTAAATAAAGTTGAATTTCGAAAAACTCATTTAATTTTACCGAAATGTAAGTCAGTCTCTCTTCAATTTTGTTTGATAGAGTGCACTATAATTGGCTGCTTCACTATAACTTATTGGTTAAATCTAATGGATTTGTTTTTTAAGCAAAATCCCGGCGGTACTATGGGTAGATACTCCGTCACTCGATCACCCTTAAGACTCTATATTGTAGACAAAAAGAGCAGATCAAAGGGAATGAATAAAAATTGAAAATACTGGTCAGTGTCAATTGAGCGTAACGAAATAACATTTTGGTGCTGTTAACAGCTGTGAAGTACGGAATAGAAATAACCAAAATTCTCAAATTTGTTTATTCATTTAGTACTTTCTATTTACTGTCCCTTCAGTAGTAACAGTATGATCGAATTTATCAATGAATTTGGAAATATGCCTCGTTCTGCTGAATTACAGGATATCTTCTCAGATTTTCAGGAAATTTACGTTTACTTAAATTAGGTGCTTTCTTTATGATTAACACTAGAAACCTCTAAACATTTAACATCAGCAAAGGCTACGTAAATCAATTCTCTACCTTTAATGAATTCATGCTGAATGTAGCTATTAACAGATTTATTGTGTGAATTTTATGCATACATTCCTGTCCTCCCAGCTAAATGACATAGCAATGTAATCTATGTGTGAGTTCACCAGCGCTCTAAAAACCACTCACTTTTTTTTGTTGTGATTCTCCTGCTATGAAATTTTACATGTCACGTTTAAAAGCAAAACAATAGCCCATCAAGCCGGGACTGCATAAAACAAGATAAAATCGCGGTACATGAGAAATCATCGTGGTTGATGAATATTTATACTTGAACTTTTCATGTCACGTAAACCTTTACACTTATCAAATATTTCTTTCAACATTTCAAATGAAAGCTGTAAACTCCCACCCAATCGATCAATGTAAACGTGAAGTGTACACTTCCCATTAGGAAATCGATCAATGACAATATATAACGCATAAACTGCATATTTTGTAAAGAAACAAATTTTTTTTAATTTCTTTGCTCTTAAGTAAATAAATAATTTGTTGTAGCAAAAAAACGTTTTTACTCACGCTTGAAACTTTATAATCCTATCAGTGCTGTTGGCTCAATTTTATTGAAGAACGAATTGGCTTTTCGTTAGGCACCTACAAACACACACACATACACAGATGTACATATATATATATAATTTAGAATATGAAAGAAATATATTGGATGCCGATGAACTCGTTCGCGTGGTTTCCAACGAAAGTTGGAGGTATATCTATAATTTAAGATTTTTTTTAAAGTTTAATACATTGAAATTCCATTTCAGCGAATCGGCACTCAATTACCATAGATTGGAGTCAACTGAGAAAACATCTTTCTCATAAATATTTTCTCTAAATTGATATAAGTACCTCGGAGAAAAAGTTAACTCCATGACATTGATTAATTGATTCCCTCACTATGTAAGGGATAAATAAAATAAGGGATATAAATATATGTAGATATAATAACAAAGCCATTAATAACTAATGACACGGGTCAATTACAGTAATATCTTTTAACTCCTCCATCAATTAATAGTTCATAAGAAAAAATAAATCATGACACTCAGCCTATTTTTCAAGTAATACTAAGAGATAAATGACAATCGGGAATTAAAGGAAGATATCTAAGTCTTACAAAAGGACATAACAGAATTTCGATAAGTGGGCCAATATCAATAACTTGTCAAGTGCATAAAACATGTGAACTGCTGAGTAATAACACTAAACAGATTAATGAAATAATTAAATTCTTAGAAAAAACGAAATTAAAACGATCAATATAAAATGTATATGTGTGTGTGTGTGTGTGTGTGTGTGTGTGTGTGTGTGTGTACATTTATTATTTACTTCATTTCATCTTAATGACATTTAAATAATTTTCTATAAATGTTAACAAATTAATATATTCTTATTATATCCAGATCTAAAACAAATTTGAGTGAATAAATGCTTATATCAATACATTATCTTTTGCATACTGTTTATTAAATTAAATTTTTAAAATCCCAAAATTTATGTAAAATTGAAAATAACTTATTTCTTTGCCTTCTAGAGAGTAAATCATAAACGAAACTCATTGAAAGCGGCCGAGGGGCTAGTTGGGCCCTGGTGGGGTGGATGGGGTTCGCTCCGCGCGGGCCGGACATCGTCGGTCTGTCTGGTGGGTGGTGGGTGGCTGTTACTGGGACCATGAGGACTATGTCCCCTGCCCAGCTCTGAGGGTCTGGTCGGCAGGCACACACGAGCAGATCCTCCCTCAAGGGCTGTAGCCATTGAGCAGTAATGTTGATCCATGCATGTAGGATGGTCCTGGGACAGCTGCGTGCCGCCTGTCGGCTGATCGGGGTCCGGCTGGCGTGGGGCGGGTACCCGTCCGTCGCGCCAGGCTCGTCTCCTTGCGGCGGCTACGATTTACATACCTCTAGAGAATTATTATCTACTATATTTGAGGCATCCATGACCTATATGGTTGATATGCCTTTAAATAAAAAAAAAAAAAAAACATGACAACAATAGATTTGGAAGAATGGAAAGAACGAAACTTGTTAATGGTTACTTCGTAGTGACAAACATGGCCTTCCGCCTCCCTCGAACTCATTACTATTCGTCGAAAAGAATAAAAACTTGTAGGCATTTATGTAATTCCAGCCAAAATCGAAGGACGCCAAGCCTCTCGTGATAGCAGTCCTGTTTTGTTTGTTTTTATTACCCTAGTGTAACTTATTAAACTTGGATGCGTTCTTTTTTTTCTGATAAGGACTGTATATTTCCTTCGTTTTGTTTTATTTTATTTTGTTTTTGAAAGGTATTCTCCTTTATTTCTAGAACTGAAAAGGGACATATTATTTTAAACTCTAACTTTTTATTCATTTCTACAAGACAAACCCTAAAAGTGGACAAGACATATGTCGCAGAAAGAGAGCCATTTTTAGTTTGATTCCTGTATCTTCTTAGGAGTCTTTATTAGGGATATCTAACTATAAACTCAGGAATATCGAAATATTACGGTTCCAGATAAACTATCTTTCTCATACTTCGTATTTCACTATTTACAACATTATTTTCGTAATAAAATATGCTTAATTTTCGTATCAAAAAATAAATGCTAATGTTCGAGTGCTAAATGAAATTTTATGGTCTGAGTTTTCTGTGAAGATTAACACTATTGTTTAATTTTGGACTTAAATCTTAAATTTTTATATTATATTAACAATATATTGGCATTGAATATTGGTCTCTTGCTTTTGATTAGATTTCAAGTATGCTTATATGTAATTATTAATAATCCTTCTAATAAATGTAGTTTATTTAAACTTCATTCTAGCCAGCCAAATGTTTAGCAAAATAAACTCAACAAACACTTATTTAATATAAATATTTTAGGATTTAAGTGAAAAAATAGATAATTAAATGTTCGACTGTAGAAAGATCTTAGACCCTTAAAGATGCATTTAACACACAAAGAGCACAATCATTTATTTTTTGATACAATAAATAAACATATTGCACATCAACACTAATTATCTATATAGTAAAACATGATAAATGAGAAAGATAGCTTACGTGAAACCGTAAGTAATTGTTGTTATGATAGCATTAGCACAAAGCAGCCGAATAATTTACACTAATCCGAACATATCGGAGCACAGAAAATTTTTAAAATATGCAAATATTTTCAGTAATTACTGATCAAAATAAGATTTCAGTAAGGGGTGTTTACCGTGAATAGGAAAATACCATACTAAGGAAAGTAATTTCAAATCATAAGGGGCAAAATTAGTAACGTAGCTTTAAAGTAATTATCGCAGTTAATTTCTGTGAATATGTAAAACACATTAGAAGTTGGGGTACAAGTGAATTCAGTTGACCAGAGTAGAGAATTTTTGCTAATAGGTTCCAAAAATATTCAATAGATTCTCATCCATTAATCAAATGTTATAATTTGACTTTTAAAAATTAATTGAAGTTAAGCAGCAAATAAAAATTTTAAAATTGTTTTTTCCGTGTCGATTACAGTAGCATTTAATAATGATTTGATATTATTTAAATCATTTTACTACGATTTCAATTGTGAAAAACTATTCTTATTTCTTTTAGTTGTCGAGTTAAACATCAATTTACCATCCCATTTGATATACTACTGAAGCCTTAATTATTATTAAAAACATAGATTGTCTTTCAATTAATATTTTCCTGGGCTCCTCTCAGAGGACGGGTTACGTCCCGGGATAGACGAGCAAGGACAACAATGTACCCCATTAAAAATTACAGTGTATAGAAAATGTACAGAACATTTTTTTTTTTAATAAAGAGTTATATATAAAAAAAATTGATATTTTATTTATCAACTGGTTCCGACCAAACGATTTTAAATCATCTGGTTATCCAAATCATAATTCAATATATTGACTGAGCTGTCACCATACAGCTTGAAAACATGAGACAATATGTGAAGACACCAGATGGATCGGTGCGGTACTCGAATTTCAAGATGAACATTTGAAGACTAAACTCTTCTGAATTGGATGAAACTGAAGATTGGGGACGTTGGAGAAAAAATACGGCTGTAGAGATAGACATGGAGATAAGAGAGAGCGAATATGAGAGAGAATAACCAGTGTCACAGTTATTTTCTTAAGTCTCGCCAGTTATTGGAATTAATTAAGGGGCTTATTTGGAAAATGATTAAACTACATATTTTCTATTTTGAGAAATTGAATTCAGTATTTTTTTTTTGCATAATAATGCAAGAAATCTTGAAACTCATTAATTTAATCAGTAATAATTTTAATTAGATAAATTGTTATTGGCTAAAAGTGAAGTGGGAAAAGTTGGCAACAATATAATTTGTTTGAGAGAGGGGAGGCCTATTGTATATATAGCGGGTGCCTTATTGATAAGGTTATCAGTCCAGCAGCGAGATGTCGACCAAGAGTGTCATTTTCCTACTCTGCCTCGTGGCGGTGTTCGCCACTATCGCTGTCCAGGCTGACGTACACGTCGGCAGCTGTGTCTGGGGAGCTGCTGACTACAGATCCAACTGTGAGAAGTACTGCAAGGACAGAGGCTACAAGAATGGACACTGTGGTAGCGCCTTCAACGTCAACTGCTGGTGTGAGCGATGACTTAAAACAAATTGTCCGTAATGCCCTACAGCCTACTCAAGCCCTGAATTTTATTTAGCTTTATATAATCAATTTCTGTGTGTAATTACAAAATCCTGTGTCTTCCTTTCAAGTAAATATATAACATATAAGTAATTATGGTTTAATTTTTATCCCATGAATTCAAATAGAATAAAACAAATAGAAAAGTTGAAAATTTAACACAATGTTATTTCAGTATTATTCCAATACCAGATTAAGTAAAGGAGAGGAAACAAGAGGCAATTCTAGCCAAGATTCGTTCCTATTTTCATCATATGTTGAGAACCCATCTTCAGGTCGGCTTCTTTAACATCTACCGAATTCTTCGAATATAAATATCAATAATATTTCAATAATTGTTATTTAAACTCTCTCTTTACTTTTATTGTCCAAAGCAATCCATTTCCATGCAAGAACAGTGACAATATTACGTGGGAGTTTTTCATATTTTACAAGACATTTCAAGTAACAATGCTTGTTATAAAGAGATCGATAATGAGTCGATGACTGATACTTAATTCAGGGAAAAGCAGAAGAGTTCTACAATCTTCAGTTTTTTCGGGAGGAAATTGTATGTATTTTCGAACTAATCTTTACGCTTATAGGAACCAATATGAAGAATTGTGAATATTGGTGCTAATGACAGAAAGGTTGACAAAAATATATTGCCAAATTTTGATCCATTCGTTTGCTATTTAAAATCTCATCTTTAAAGTATATTTCTGCTTTTAAAACAAAATATTATTTTAATGAATATCTCAGTATTTATTTAATATTCCAGTACTGATAATCATGCTAATGAAGATAAGTTCATACTTGTAAATAATTTAAACATTTATTTTGTAAACAGTTACAAACACAGGGATATAAATTTCACCAAACTTGAGGATGTGGTTATCTTGTTACCTTCATACTCACAATCTTAATAATCATAGTACCAGAAGTTCCTCAAAGGCTTACTTAATTGATGAAAGGGAACGGGTGATCACCCTCCAACATATATATTAGCTCACTGGAATGTCCCTTGAAATGTTTTATAATTTCCACCAGAACGAGTAAGAAAAATGAATTAGTTATATCCTGTTCGTGTGAATGACACAAGATAACCCTAAAAGTTGAAATTTAATGAAACTTTTGACTACTATGAACCATCACCTTTTCACTAGTTCAGATTAATTTTTCTTAAATTGTGCAAAAAGGTCAAAAATACTTAATTAATCATTTATAAATTTACATGGAAAATAGGAATGAATAATATAAATTTTGGAGGAAGGTTAAAAATATTTTTTCGTGTGAATTAAAGTAGCATTAAGTTATTAAGTAAGCACTGATTTAATTTTATTTTTAAAACATTATTTATTACCTTCCATTGAACCCTTCAATGTCCTTCCAAATCATCAGTTCGGTTTACGAAGTAACCATTCTACTGCTCAGAAAGTGTTTCGCGTCGTGGACTACATTTTCTCTTCCCTTGAGTGCAAAGAGTACTACCCAGGAGTTTTTTATGATGTTTCTTAAGCATTGGATAGATCACTGTGGTTTTCTGTTTAAACTATAATCCATACTTCCTAGTAATACTTACCTTATCTTTAAGTCTTACTTATCCAACCGTTTCTTTAGGGTTCAGCAAGGATCAGATTACTCCGATTTATACCAAGTGGAAGCGGAAGTTCCTCAAGGTAGTGTGCTTGGACCTATCCTATTCATCCTGTACACTGCTGACAACCCTACCCATCCAAGTACCCTCTTAGCTCTATTTGCGGACGACAAAGCTATCCTATCCTCCCGTCCCGATTCTAAAACTTCTTCTAAAAACTTACAAGATCATCTCGAAAAAATCAAACAATGGTGTGGCAAATGGAGAATGAAAACCAATGAAACAAAATGTGTTTAAGTTAAATTCCAACTGCGGAAAAAAGACTTCCCAGAAATTGTGAAATTTTACAATATTCCTTTACTACATTCAAATTCCGTTCGTTACCTTGGGTTCCATCTTGACTCATGACTTACATGGGGCGAACAAACAAAAGTTAAAAGACAAGAATAAAGTCAATCGGTGATATGGACTTCTATACAGACTCATGAACAAGAACTCCAATCTTACGATTGAAAACAAACTGACGCTCTACAAAACCTTATTACGACCAATCTGGACTTACAGAGTAGAAATCTGGAGTGCCGCCAAGTCTTCCAACATCCAAAGAATCCAGTCCTTTCAATCCAAATGAAAGAAATAAATAAATTAAACTTTATTCTAGGACCAACAGAGTCCCCTTCAATAACATAGGTGAATTTTACATAAGGCCTTCCCTGGCTTAAAAAATATACATTATTATAAATAAATAAAACAAAAATCAGAGCGGACGGAAGCTAGACTGTAAAGGATCGATGAGCTGGTTGTTTTCCAGGAACAGCGACATTTGGATTTGACTTAGTTTCTCAAGTGGTTTGGAGAGATTAGAGAGTATGGATATTGGGCGGAAATCATTGAGCGAAGAAGGAGTAGGGATTATACTTAGAGACTTAACAATGGTTTAACAAATGCTCCCTATTACGTATCCAATTCCTCTTTTCACCACGAATTTAATATTCCTTTTGTTCCGGATCTATTTTCTTCCCGCTTCAGCCTTGTCCACAGTAAACTGCTATACAATTCTAATCCACTATGTGCTATCCACCATGTCTTCCAACTAATAATATTTATTGTTTCGATTTAACTTGTGGAAAACTGATTTATTTTAAACATAAATTCATATTCTTTTAAACAAAAAAAAATACAAAAGAAAGAAAAACCAGTCCAGTAAACTAGAAAAGGCGTGTCAATGTCAATGACTTTTGAAGAAATTCAGTAGCAACATTGAAGAACACGACCTGAAGATTGGTTCTCAACATACGATGAAATGAGTTACAAGTCATGGCTAGAATTGTCCCACACCTCTTCTTTCCTAATATGGTTTATAGTAATAATAAAACAATATTTTAGTGTTTAATATTTACCTTATTTAAACCTTTCTATTTGTTTTACTTTATTCTTTATATTTGAATGCATGGGAAAAAAAATACACCATAATTACATATAAGTTCAATTTACTTCAAAGAAAAGCACAGGATTTTGTAATTACACACAGAAATTGATTATATAAAGCTAAACAAAATTCAGGGCTTGAGTAGGCTGTAGGGCATTACAGACGATTTGTTTTAAGTCATCGCTCACACCAGCAGTTGACGTTGAAGGCGCTACCGCAGTGTCCGTTCTTGTAGCCTCTGTCCTTGCAGTACTTCTCACAGTTGGATCTGTAGTCAGCAGCTCCCCAGACACAGCTGCCGACGTGTACGTCAGCCTGGACAGCGATAGTGGCGAACACCGCCACGAGGCAGAGGAAGAAGATGACACTCTTGGTCGACATCTCGCTGCTGGACTGATAACCTTATCACCAAGTCACCTGCTATATATACGAGGAACCTCCCCACTCTCAAATATCTAACTTTTCCTACTTCATTTTTAGCCAATGACAAATTATAGGGGCGCCGGAGTATTTCATGGGATCCGGTCAGGTCTAGCAATCCAGGCGCTGCGGGTTCTAATCCAGCCCAGGGATTAATTTATATCGATAAATATGAGCTTGTCCTGAACCATGGATGTTTCGAATGGAATGACAACCTACAGCTATCTAAAGGCTTATCCCCTCTTTTTTTTTCTTTTCGTAAAAATATTTCATTTATTTTCTGTTTAACCTAATTTGATTCAATTCTTATAACGAATATATAGGCGATTATTCAATAATAAATTCTGTACCCCACCTCCTTCATACCCGGATTTTAACCCAAGAAAAATCTATATTAAATTTAAATTAAGAAAAATAATGAATGTTTCTCTATTTCGTGACCTTAAACCACCATAAAAAGTTGAACGGAGATTCGGTAAAGCTAACCGTAAGATATTTCTATCGTTCATATTTTTTCTCTGCTTAAATTGTTAGCATTCTATATTTTGTTTGGCATAGACCTCCTTTAGGTTTTGTGTTAGTTTCTATTCTTTTTATGTGACTTGATTGATGTTCGCGAAAGGCGATAAAAAAGACTCCATGGAAGGAGACCCTGAGAAGTTGTAGTTGGCAAGAAACGACCATCGATGACATATCAGTGCTTCAAGTATTCGCCATGAAGCAGAAGCCGACCCCTACCATACCAAAGATCAATCGATTCTCATCTCTAACCTAGGCTTAACTTGCGTTGTAAATTTTTCCCAGGAAAATACTCCTTTTGAAACCAAACTATGACCACTGTTACCTTCTATTTTGCCTGATGCAAAAAACTATACCGCCCTAATCCAGTCCCCAGAAAACTCATCTGACCAAAACTCATTCACCCTAAAAACTAAGTTCTGCGGATTCGCTATGTACCCATCAAAACCAATAAATTAAGGAAATTGTTAACAGCTCTTAGTATTAGTGGGGACAGTTTCTTCATCTGTCAGTTACCGTAAGAATTATACTCGAGTGTTAAAGGACTATTAGTAAATAGGTGTTACACAAAACAAACTTAACACCATTAGAATGCATTAAGGCATAGCTATATCCATAACAACCTATCGGAAGAAAAACAAACTTTAGTTCAATACAATTTTATGAATATTTTTTTTTTTTTATACCATGTCATTTTGACGGTGTCAGCTCCTCCGAACATAAGACAATATATTCGTCTTTCTCGGAGGTTAGACTCTCAACACTAGTGCGGGGAAGTTAATATCTTATCAGACTTGTCTCGGTAGCATAAATGGAAAATGCACCGGCCCGGATAGCAGGAGATCCAGGTTCGAGTCCTGGCTGGAACAGTTAGATTTTTATTCTGTTCCCTTGCACTAAAAATTGTTTAGTTAGGTACTCGTGGACATTTATAAATCCACATGTAAGACTTAAATTCTTAATTCACATTTCCTGTGTGAAAACCGAGTGAAGCTTGAAGAGCCCCGATAGATAGTGCGAAATAATGCAATGTAATAAGTGTCAAGCAAGCAACCCCTAAAAAGCCATATTGCAATAGACCTCATCGTTGCGTATTGTGACCATCACGAGTCGGAATTCTTTAGAAAAACCCAAAAAGAGTCCGGCGACCTGTGCCTATTTCTAAGATCCACATCCAGTTAATTAGGTAGTTAGACCCTGGAGTCTCCTCACAATGCAAACAAGACCTATAGACCTGTTTCAGTTAGAGAACAGACCCTGAAACAATCACCAAAAGTCAACCAACGGACGTTCCCCAAGCAGCGGACAATACGCCCCGCCCTGATCTTCAGAAAATCAACCGTTCAAGCCAATCAGCAACCGTATGACCAGAAAACCGTTCTCCAGCCCAGCACCAAGAGGAGTCCATCACCAGCCACCGAAAACCACTAACTAAGATCCTGCATGGAGTCAACTACGCTCTGGTACGACAGTGGAAGGTGCAGAATAGACTGGCCATCCTTTCGTGAGAAGATAGAAGAAACTTTAAATATCCCATTGTATATAAAAAAAGGTGAGGAACAAGATGAAACGTTAAATAAGTAAAGCATATGCCTTTATTAAGCTGAATGGGCGGGAAATACTCCATCTACTGAGTTACCTTCAGGATTGCAGATCCGTTGTACAGTAGAGAAATCTTATCATACAAAGAAGAAGAGCCCGCAAAACACGGCATATGGATCGAACAGATAATCATAACTCAGTAATATAAACAATAGAAATAAGACACATACTCATCCACCCTGAAAGTATCTTTACAAAATAATTCAACAAATTATTTTTTTAAAAAGCGTCATACCACTTAGTTCCAAACATTTTACAACACAACAACTGCACAGAGTAGTAGACCACGCTGCCACCGCCTTCCAGCAAAAATTCTATGCAAATGCCACTTTCTGAAACTTGCGAGCAATTCAGAAGGTGTGACATCAAGTCCTCTTCTACAAACTGAAGCACATATTACCACCTACCCATTACATCATCCTACAATCATACCTCACAGATCGGTTCTTTTCGGTCAGGATTAGACCCGAGCTGCCCTCCCTCCAGCCAGTGAGACACCCCATGGCTCAAAACTTGTTCCACTTCTCACCCTAGAGATTCTTAAAACCGACTTTGCCAATGACAAGGCTATGGACTGCAAAGATCCAGACCTAATCCACTCAACCCACATTGTACAAAACCATTGCACCAGTTCGAAACGTGAAGCAAGCTGTGGAAAATTTAAATACACGAATAAAAAATCACAACACTTAACATTCGCTCTGAGGGGAGACACTAGCCCACCACTTTTCAACAACAACAACCCATTCCTCAGAATAATAATGTGAAATATTTAGGAGTTACACTTGACAGGAGACTGGCACGTAAGCTACACATTCATCGAAAATGCTTGACACTCAATAACAGGTTAAAATTACTCACACTTTTATTGAATATTAAATAAAATTACGGTTAACACAAAATTAACATTTATACATACCTACTAAAACCAGTCTCGCCCTACGACTTACAAGTATATGCTTATCCATCCGCTCCAATTTAGACACACAATTTTAGACTTATAATAACACATGCACCACTAACAACCAATCATACTATACACACTGTTCTTAACATTCTCTCATTAAACAACAAAATCAAGTAACATTACTGACTTATTGAGATACATCTCCCTGATACACCTTTTATCCACATCAAATTCTACAAACTATACTCCCAGAATTGTTATAAATTAATTATTATCATTATCCATGCAACCAATGGTTCAGGGCAAATTAACTCCATTCCATAATCAACTAATAGTAACCGATGATGATCAACCTTTAAAAAACTTTGCTGTCATGTAAAGTTTAACTAAATAATGTATTCTTTCTCCGATTAAATTATCCAAATTTATTTGTTTTGAAAGAGTATTCTTTTTGAGATACATTTATAAGCATTCATCTGCCAATTATTGGATGTATTTTGTAATGCCTGAAATGAAAGATAAATGGGAAAACGATTGTGTTTTGGGAATATTAATAATTCCATCACGAAATCGTATGATGAAGGACACACAATCCAATGATTACAAAATCATATTTAAATTATATTTAAAACCGTTGTTAAACAGCAGGGTGGGGGTTGATAATTACCATCAAAAAGACGGAATTAAAACTAAAAGAAAAAACCTAAATTGCGGTATATGTACTTCGGAAGGATCAAATTCTTTATTTAGGGATGATACAATTGGAAAATCGTTAATATTACATTTTTTTTTTAAATTTATCTACAAACTATTAGATGTAATATAGAATCTTATATGTCATGAAAAACATAAAAAATGTACAGAATATAATAGCTATTGTATTTTCTCTTATCTTCACTTCAAGCATTTAAAACTTAAAATTTATAACATTTTAACAATTTACTATTTACAAAAAGCAAGCCTTAAGAAAACAAAAAGTTGACCATGCCTTCTCCTTCTTGGCCTCCAGGTTTGCCCAGAGCTTACCTTTAATATTCCTGTTGTTTTCGACTGGCTGGATCAAAATAGCGAGGGAAAGTTTTGTGTCCATCTTAGTTTACGCAGCTGCTGGCTGACCAACGTCTTTTGTTTTCATTAAACAGAATAAGACACATTTTGTCTACTTTATGATTATTGTAAATATTCCCAATATATTTTTTTTTATGAGACAATTAAGAACTTAGGCTCTGTTGTTTCTAGTTCCAAACAAAATATAATACTGCATGGGACAACTGTATTTTAAAAGAGACTTATATCAGAAAGTGGAAGTTACAACATTGTGATTTTAAATATTATAATATATAATATAATATAGACATTTTTAAATTTGGTCTAATATTAGAAGTCATATATAGAAAATATTGTGAAAAGTATTGTAAAACATTTTAATAACACAAAATATAATTATTTTGCCAATTCTTAAATTTATTAAAGGTTTTTTTTGTCAAAGTTAGAATATGTTATTATCCATTGAATAGAAAAATAAATAAATAAAGTACTCTTTGCNAGCAACGGTAGTTTTAATATGAATTACTAAGAAATTATATTTTCACAAACAATAACCTAATATTATAAGAAGATTTCTTATTTCCTTGATTAAAGTGAAAAAAGTCATTGCAAACTTTACTTTAAAAAAAAATATATCAGTGAATTTATGATTCTGTATCTAAAAATACAATGATAATAATAGGTTTTTAGTTATTGCTAATATACATGATATCTAACAGAATTTTAAACTACATAAGTGGATATAAATTTATTTTCTCGAAAGAATTTTTCAACACAACAAACACAAAATATTAAAACTCAGTTTCATACAAACTCTGTAAACTTTTTTTTCCCTTTTTTTTTTTTTTTTTTTTTTTTACAAAAATGTGGTACAGATTTACATAGATTTGTATACTAAATCTTAGCAGTCTCAACTCTTGATTTGTTGCATATAAAATAAATTTGCAACAATGCCCAGAAAAATAAATAAATAATGGTGTACTCGTATCGTCATGCTCACTTCTCGCACCAGCAGTTGACGTTGAAGGCGCTACCACAGTGCCCATTCTTGTAGCCTCGTTGCTTGCAGTACTTGGCGCAGTTGGACTTGTAGTCCACGGCTCCCCAGACACAGCTGCCGACGAGGACGTCGGCCTGGACCTCCTCTACGACGGTTGTAGCCAGCACGGCCACCAGACACACCAGGAACAGGGCACTCTTTGACACCATCTCGGGACTTGCGTGGTACTGGACTTGCTGGAGTAGACTGTTTGAGGATGAGTGTTCCCTCTGGGTTTTTATAGGGGCTGCAACCGGCTTAGCAAACCTGTTCACGCAAGGAAACCTTGAAGAGCAACACAGCTGCCCACTCCAGCTGTTTGTTTTTCCTCCTTCCAATTACTTCTTCACTGTAGATGCGTAATGTCTCTTACTTGGAAATATATCCTTCTTTATCCTCTATTGTTGCTCTTGAAGCAACATGTTATCAATAATATCAAGTTCGGAAATGTTATTTTGGCTCATCCATTTCAAACAATAATGCACACGTCTAATGACAGATATAAACCAAAAAAGCCTCTGATATTAACAGCTGAAAAAAGTTTGTCTGTATGCGTGGGTCTTTTTCTGAAAGAGAAGGGGATAATTGTATAACTCATGAAAAATTAATAGGAAACAAAATGAGAGTTTGTTGACCGTAGATATTATTCTAAGATGATTTTAGTTGGGGTTCGATCGAGGTAGATCCAAAAAAAACACAAATTAAAAAAATGTATTTTTTTAATGAAGGAATATCTGCCAACGTACCGGCTTACATTGNTCTGCAATCCCCCCTCCCCTTATTATGCACCGCTATGACGCTCCTCGTACCCTTACAATCCACAACCTCTCTATTCTCTTCTTCTGAATACCTACTTCATGTGAAATAATATTTTGCATTTTAGGGATTTTCATTTTAGAGCTATACACCTAATTTTCCATTCTCATTTCTATGAAAGAAACTGAAACTTAAATTTTCTAAGATGATTTTAGTTGGGGTTCGATCGAGGTAGATCCAAAAAAAACACAAATTAAAAAAATGTATTTTTTTAATGAAGGAATATCTGCCAACGTACCGACTTACATTGTAAGCCATCTTCAGGGCTATCATGAAGATGAGAGAGGACGTCCTGTCCCTAAGTTCACATTTCCATGACTAACATTATGAATTCTCTCCTTTCTTTCGTCCTCTCTCATCTTCATGATAGCCCTGAAGATGGCTTACAATGTAAGCCGAAACGTTGGCAGATAATCCTTCATTAAAAAAATACGTTTTTTAATTTGTGTTTTTTTGGATCTACCTCGACCGAACCCCAACTAAAATCATCTTAGAATAATATC